>JAULAV010008719.1:0-67184 GCA_030789695.1 Scilla litardierei
GGTGATTTTCCGGTTCTGAATTTTGTCTTCTCTTATATTTCAATTAAAGATGGTAATTTCCCGGTTTCAATGGACATTTTTGGCCTAATTTTGTCTTCTCTGATATCATTTAGTAAAACGATCCTTATCTTCTAGAAAATATGAAAACTAGCCCAAAGCTTAAAAAATATGCAAAAAAATATACGTCGGAACCGGGATATCGCCATCTTCAACCGTGATATAAGAGAAGATAAAATAAGACTAAAAAATCATATCATTTAATAAAATGATAGTCATCATCAACTGAAAAATAAGAGAAGACAAAATAAGGCAACAAAAATCATAAATTAATATAAACATACTTATCTTCCTGAAAATATAGAAACTAGCGCTGCGCTTAGAAAATTAAGCAAAAAATTCGTTGGAAATGGGAGATCGCCGTCTTCAACTGAAAAATAAAAGAAGACAAAATTAGGCCTTAAAATCATATCATTTAATATAAAGATCCAAATCTTGCATAAAATATAGAAAATAACTCAGAGCTCAGAGAAATCCGCAAAAAATGTCCGTTGGAACCGAGAGATCGCTATATTCTTCTAAAAATAAGAGAAGACAAATTTAGGCCATAAAAATCATATCATTTAATATAAAGATCCATATCCTACAGAAAATGTAGAAAATAGCCATGTGCTCAAAAAATTTCGTAAAAATTTCCGTTGGAACTGGGACATCGCCATATTCAACTTAAAAATAACAGTAACTTAGTCCATAAATATCATTTCATTTAATAAAAATATCCATATCTTCAATAAACTGTAGAAAAAAGATACATGTTTAGAAAAATCCATAAAAATGTCTGTTGGAACCGGGAGATCGACATCTTCAATTAACAAATCAGAGAAGACAAATTTGGCTATAAAAATCATATCATTTAATATAACATATCTTATAGAAAATTTAGAATATAGTCCGGAGCTCAGAAAAATACGCAAAAATGTCCATTGTAACTGGGCGATCGCCATTTTAAACGAAAAATTATTATAAGACAAAATTTGGCCAAAAAATCATATCATTTAATAAAAAGATCTATAAGTTCCCGAAAATGTAGAAAAATAGCCGCGAGCTTAGAAAAAGAGGCAAAAATATCCATTGGAACGGGGAAATTGCAATCTTCAACTAAAAATAAGAGAAGACAAACTTAGTCTATAAAATCATATCATTTATTATAAAAATACATATCATCCCGAAAATTTAGAACGTTGCCAGAAGCTCAGAAAATCTGCACAGATGTTCGTTGGAAATGAGAGATCACCATCTTCAACAAAAAAAGAGAAGACAAAATTAGTCCAAAAAATCATATCATTTAATAAAAAGATCCATAACTTCCCAAAAATATAGAAAAATAGGCCTAAGCTCAGAAATATCTGCAAAAATGTCTGTTGGAAGCGGGAGATCACCATCTTCAAGTGAAAAATAAGAGAAGACAAAATTAGGCTCCAAAAATCATATCATATAATAAAAGGAGCTATATCTTCAATAAATTATAGAATATAGCCCCGAGCTCAAAAAAATCCGTAAAAATGTCCGTTAGAACCGGGAGATTGCCATCTTCAACTGAAAAATAAGAGACGTTAACATTAGGCTATAAAAATCATTTCATTTAATCTAAAGATATATATATCTTACAGAAAATGTATAAAATATCTCAGAGCTCAGAAAAATTTGCAAAAATGTCGTTGGAACCGGGAGATCGCCATCTTCATCTGAAAAATATGAGAAGATAAAATTAGGCCTAAAATCATATTATTTAATAAAAGATCCATATCTCCCAGAAAATGTAGAAAATAGCCTCTAGGTCAAAAAAATCCGCAAAAATCTCCTTGGACCATGAGAATGCCATCTTTAACTGAAAAATAAGAGAAGACAACATTAAGCCTAAAATCATGTCATTTAATAAAATGATCCATATTTTCCAAATAAATGAAGAAAACAGCCCCAAGCTAACAAAAATCATTAAAAATGTCCACTGGAACTGGTAGATTGCAATATTCATCTGAATAAAAATAAGAGAAGCAAAACGTAGGATGTAAAAATCATAACATTAAATAAAAAATTCATATCATCCATAAAATGTAGGAAATAACGCCGAGCTTCAAAATATCCGTAAAAATTTCCGTTGGAATCAGAAGATAACCATCTTCAACTGAAAAATAAGAGTAGACAAAAAAATTAGGCCAAAATCATATAATTTAATAAAAAATATCCATTTCTTCAAGAAAATTTAGAAAATAGACACGATGTCAATATAATCTACAAAAATGTTTGTAGGAACCAGGAGATCGCCATCTTCAACTGAAAAATAGGATAAGACAAATTTAGGCCAAAAAATTGTACCATTTAATAAAAATATCCATAACTTCCCTTAAAATGTTGAAAAATAGATCCGAGCACAGAAAAATCTGCAGAAATATCCGTTGAAACTGGGAGATCGCTATCTTCAACTGCAAAATAAGAGAAGACAAAATTAGGCTAAAAATCATATCATATAATAAAAATATTCAAATCTTCAATAAAATATAGAAACTAGCCTTGAGCACAGAAAAATCCCCAAAAATACCCGTTTGAACATAAAGGTCGTCATCTTCAACTTTAAAAATAAGAGAAGACAAAATTAGACAAAAAAATCATATTATTTAACTAAAAGATGCATATCTTCCAGAAAATAAAGAAAATATCTCCGAGCTAAGTAAAATTTGCAAAATTTTCTGTTTGAACCAGGAGATCCCTATCTTCAACTGAAAAATAAGAGAAAACAAAATTAGGCTATAAAAATCACAACTTTTAATTTAAAGATAAATATCTTACAAAAAATTTAGAAAATAGCAAGGAGCTCAGAAAATACCCAAAAATGTCCGTTATAACCAGGAGATCAGCATCTTAATCGGAAAAATAAGAGAAGATAAAATTGGGCTTAAAATCAAATTAGATAATAAAAAGATCCATATCTTCGAGAAAATGTAGAAAATAGATTTTAGTTCAATAAAAACTGCAAAAATATCCGTTGGAACCGAGAGATCGCCATCTTCATTAGAAAAAATGAGAAGACAAAATTAGGCCAAAAATCATATCATTTAGGAAAATGATCAATATCGTCCAGAAAATAAAGAAAATAACCTCTAGGTCAAAAAATCCGCAAAAAAATGTCCGTTGAAATTGGGAGAATGCTATCCTAAACTGAAAAATAAGAGATGACAAAATTAGGCCAAATATCATTTCATTTAAGAAAAATATGCATATCTTCAAGAAAATTTATAAAATAGCTCCTGGGTCAGGATAATCAGCAAAAATATATATTGGAACCGGGAGATCACCATCTTCAATTGAAAAAAGAGAAGACAAAATCAAGCCAAAAAATCATATCATTTCATAAAAAATACAAATCTTACAGAAAAGGTAGAAAATAGTCCCAATCTAAGAAAAGTTTGCAAAATGTCCATTGGAACAGGTAGATCACCTTCCTTACTTGAAAAAAAAATAAAAGAAGGAAAATGCAGGCTATAAAAATCATCTAATTTAATAAAAGATACATATCTTGCATAAAATGTAGAAAATAGCACCGAACTCAAAAAACTCCGCAAATATATCAATTGGGACCGGGAGATCGCCATCTTCAACTGAAAAATAAGAGAATGCAAAATTTGTCCAAAAATGAAATCATTTAATAAAAGATCCATATCTTCTAGAAAATTTAGAAATAGGCCTGATGTCAGAATAATCTGCAAAAAATGTCTGTTAGAACCGGGAGATCGACATTTTCAGCTGAAAAATAAGAGAAAACAAAATTTGTCTAAAAAATTATATCATTTAACAGAAAGATTCATAACTTCCTGAAAACTAGAACAAAAGACCCGGGCTCAGAAAAATCTGCAAAAATGTCCGTTAAAAGCGAGAGATCACCATCTTCAACTAAAAAATAAGCAAAGACAAAATTAGGCTATAAAAATCATTACATTTAATTTAAAGATCTATATCTTATAGAAAATGTAGAAAATAGCCCGAAGCTTAAAAAAATCTGCACAAATGTAAATTGGAACCGGGAGATCGCCATCATTAACTAAAAAAGAGAAGACAAAATTGGGCCAAAAAATCATATCATTTAATAAAAATATCCATATCATCCAGAAAAGGTAGAAAAATAGTCCCAAGCTAAGAAAAATCCGTAAAAAAGTCTGTTGAAATGGGTAGATCGACATCTTCAACTGAAAAATACGCGAAGACAAATGTAGGCTATAAAAATCATATCAATTAATAAAAAGATCCTCATCTTTCATAAAGTATAGAAAATAACACCGAGCTGATTAAAATCTGTAAAAATGTCTGTTGAAACAGAGAGATCGCCATCTTCAAATGAAAAATAATAGAAGACAAAATTTGGCCAAAAATCATAACATTTAATAAAAGATACATATATTCCAGAAAATTTAGAAAATAGCCCCGAGGTCAGAATAATACGCAAAAATATTTGTT
Source organism: Scilla litardierei (assembly GCA_030789695.1). Lineage (NCBI taxonomy): Eukaryota > Viridiplantae > Streptophyta > Magnoliopsida > Asparagales > Asparagaceae > Scilla > Scilla litardierei. Next base: position 4,507 of record JAULAV010008719.1, read on the forward strand.
GGAACCGAAAGATCGTCATATTCAACTGAAAAATAAGGAAAGACAAAATTAGACAATCATATCATTTAATATAAAGATCCATATATTTCAGAATATATAGAAAATGGCCTAGAGCTCAAAAAATCAGCAAAAAATTCCGTTGGAACCAAGAGATCGCCATTTCCAGCTTAAAAAGTGAAGGAAAACATACGCAAAAATAATAATATCATTTAATAAAAATTTCTAGATCTTATATAAAATGTAGAAAATAGCACAGAGCTCAAAACATCCGTAAAAAATGTTGGTTGGAATAGGAAGATCGCCTTCTTCAACTGAAAAATAAGATAAGACAAAATTTGACTCTAAAATCATATCATTTAATATAAAAAATCATATCTCCAGAAAATGCAGACAATATCACAGAGGTTAGAAAAATCTGCAAAAATATTCGTTGGAAATGGGAGATCGTCATCTTCATCAGAAAAATAGAGAAGACATAATTAAGCGAAAAAGAATCATATCATTTCATAAAAATATCCATATCTTCCAGAAAATGTAGGAAAAGAGCCTCAAGTTAAGAAAAATCCGCGAAAATGTCCATTGGAACCGGGAGATCGCCATCTTCAACTGAAAAAAATAAGAGAAGACAAACGTAGTCTATAAAAATCATATCATTTTTAAAATTGTAGAAAATTGCACCGAGTTTATAAAAATCCACAAAAATGTACGTTGGAACAGAGAGATCGCCATCTTCAATTGAAAAATAAGAGAATTCAAAATTTGTCCACAACCCATATTATTTAACAAAAAGATCTATATCTTACAGGGAATTTAGAAAATAGTCCCGAGTTCAGACTAATACGTAAAATTTGGAAACGGGCGATAGCTATCTTCAACTCAAAAAATTAAAAGAAGAAAAAATTAGGCTAAAAAATCAAATCATTTTATTAAAAGATCCATAACTTCTCGAAAATGTAAAAAAATAGCACCGAGCTCAAAAAATCTTCAAAAATGTCCCTTGGAATCGGGAGATCGCCATCTTCAACTGAAAAATAAGAGAAGACAAAATTAGGTTATAAAAATCATATCATTTAATAAAAAAATTCATATTATTCAAACAATATCAAAAATTGGCACATAGCTCAAAATAAATCCGCACAAATGTCCATTGGAACCGGGAGGTCACCATCTTCAATAAAAAAAGAGAAGATAAAATTAGGCAAAAAATATCATTTCATAAAAGATACATATCTTCCAAAAAATGTAGAAAAATAGTCTCAAGCTAAGAAAAATATGCAAAAATGTCCGTTGGAATCGGGAGATTGCCATCTTCAACTGAAAACATAAGAGAAGACAAATGTAGGCTATAAAAATCAAATTATTTACTAAAAATTTATATACCTTCCATAAAATGTAGAAAATAGCATCGAGGACAAAAAAAATATGTAAACATGTCCGTTGGAACTAGAAGATCGCAATCTTTAACTTAAAAATAAGAGAAGACAAAATTAGGCTATAAAAATCATATCATTTAATAAAAAGATACATAACTTTCCGAAAATGTAGAAAATAGCCATGAGTTCAGAAAAATCCACAAAAAAATTCATTGGAACCGGGTGATCGCCATCTTCAACTGATAAAATAAGAGAAGAAAAAGTTAGGTCAAAATGATATTATTTTATAAAAAGATCTATAACTTTCCGAAAATGTAGAGAATAGCCCCGAGCTCAGAAATAATAGGTAAAAATGTCCGTTGGAACCGGGGGATAGCCATCTTCAACTAAATAAGAAGAGAAGACAAAAGTAGGTTATAAAAATCATATCATTTAACACAAAGGTTCATATCATACAGAAAATATAGAAAATAGCTCGGAGCTCAGAAAAATCCGAAAAATGTCAGTTGGAACTGGGAGGTCATCGTATTCAATTGAAAAATAAAAGAAGACAAAATTAGGCCAAAAAATCATATCATTTAAAAAAAATATACATATTTGCCATAAAATGTAGAAAATAACATTGTGTCATTATAATCTGCACAAATGTACATTGGAACCGGGAGATCGTAGTATTCAACTAAAAAAAGAGAAGATAAAATTAGGCCAAAAAATCATATCACTTAATAAAAAGATTATTATCTTTCGAAAAATGTAGAAAAAAGCTCAAAGCTAAGAAAAATCCGCAAAAAAAGTCTGTTGGAACTTGGAGATCGCCATCTTCTACTGAAAAATATGAGAATACAAAATTATGCTATAAAAATCTTGTTATTTGATAAAATGATCGCGATCATAAACTCGGAAATAAGCGAAGAAAAAATTAGGCAACAAAAATCGTATCAATTAATACAAAGATCCTTATCTTCCAGAAAAAAGAAAATAACCCTGAGCTCAGAAAAATACGCAAAAAATTCCGTTAGAACCGGGAGATCGCCATCTTCAACTGAAAAATAAGTGAAGATAAAAATAGGCTATAAAATCATAGCAATTAATACAAAGATCCGTATCTTACAGAAAATGTAGAAAATTACCCGAAGCTCAGAAAAAATCCGCAAAAATTTCTGTTAGAACCGAAAGATCGCTATATTTAACGAATAAAATAAGAGAAGACAAAATTAGTCCAAAAATCATATCTTCAATAAAAAGATATATAACTTCCAGAAAATGCAGAAAAATAGCTCTGACATCAGAAACATCTGTAAAAATGTCTTTTGGAACCAGGAGATCGCCATATTCAATTGAAAAATAGGGGAATACAAACTTATGATATATAAATCAGATCATTTATTAAAAAGATACATATTTTCCATCAAATTTAGAAAATAGCCCCGAGATCAGAAAAACCTGCAAAAAATTCCGTTGGAAACGGGATATCACCATCTTCAACTGAAAAATAAGAGAAGACAAACTTATACTATAAAAATCATATCATTTAATAAAATGAACCACATTTTCAATAAACTGTAGAAAATATTCACGAGCTCAAAAAAATCTGTAAAAATGTCTGTTAGAACCGGGAGCTTGCCATCTTCAAATAAAAAATTAAGAGAATACAAAATTAGGTCAAAAATCATATCATTTAATAAAAAGATCCATAACTAACCGAAAATGTAGAAAAATAGTTACGAGCTCAGAAAAATCCGCAACAACATCCGTTGGAACCGAGAGATCGTCATGTTCAACTGAAAAATAAGAAGACAAAATCAGGCTACAAAAATCATATCATTTAATAAAAATATCCATATCTTCAATAAAATGTAAAAAATAGCCATGAGCTCAGAAAAATATGCAAAATGTCCGTTGGAACCGGGAGATCATCATTTTCAACTAAAAAAATAAGACAAGACAGAATTAGGACATAAAAACCATACAATTTAATATAAAGATCCATATCTTCAATAAAATGTAGAAAATTTCTCGGAACAAAGAAAAATCTGCAAAAATGTCCGTTGGAACTGGGAGACTACCATTTTCAATTTAAAAAATAAGAGAAGACAAAAACTGGACTTAAAATCATATCCTTTAAAATAAAGATCCACATTTTTCAGAAAATGTCAGAAATAGCCCTTAGCTAGAAAATACGCTAAAATATCCGTTGGAACCAAGAGATCGCCATATGTAATATGAAAATAAGAGAAGACAAAATTTGGCCAGAAAATCTTATCATTTAATAAAACGATCCATATCTTCCAGAAAATTTATAAATTAGACTAGAGCTGAAAAAACCCATAAAAATGTACATTGAAATTGGGATATCGCCAACTTCAACTGAAAAATTAGAGAAGACAAAATTAGACCAAAAAGCATATCATTTAATAAAAAAATATTTTTCAGAAAATGCAGAAAATAACCACGAGCTCAGAAAAATCCACAAAATGGCGTTGGAACCGAGAGATCGCCATCTTCAACTTAAAAATAAGAGAATGCAAAATTAGGCTATAAAAATTATATCATTTACTATAAAGATTCATATCTTTCAAAAAATTTAGAAAATGGCCCGTAGTTCAGGAAAATCATCAAAAATGCCCGTTGGAACCAGGAGATCGCAATCTTCAACTGAAAAAAAATAAGAGAAGACAAAATTCGGCCAAAAAATCTTATCATTTAATCAAAACATCCACATCTTCTAAAAAAATGTAAAAAAACTCCACAAAAATGTCCCTTAGAACCGGGAGATCGCGATCTTCAACTGAAAAAGAATAAGAGAAGACAAACTTACGCTAAAAAAATCATATCATTTAATGAAAAGATCCATTTCTAAAATAAAATGCAGAAAATAGCTCTGAGCATAAAAATGTTCGTTGGAACCGTTCGATCGCTATCTTCAACTGAAAAATAAGAAAAGACAAAATTATGCCAAAAATCATATCACTTAATAAAAATATCAATGTCTTTCAGACAATGTAGAAAATAGTCTCGCGGTCCGAAAATCTGCAAAAAAATTCCGATGGAACCTGGAGATCGCCATGTTCAACTGAAAAAATAAGAGAAGACAAATTTGGTCTATGAAAATCATATAATTTAATAAAAGATCCATAAAATGTCTGTTGTAACCGGGAGATCGCCATCTTCAACTAAAAAATAAGAGAAGATAAATTTCTGCTATAATAATCGTATCATTTAATAAAAGGACTCATTTCTCCAATAAAACATAGAAAATAGCCCCGAGATCAGAAAAATTCCTTAAAATATCTGTTGGAACCGGGAGGTTGGAACCGGGAGATTGCCATCTTCAACTGAAAAATAAAAGAAGACAAAATTAGGCTATAAAATTCTTAAGATTTAATATAATGATTCATATCTTACACAAAATATGGAAATTAGCACGGAGCTCAGAAAAATCTCGCAACATGTCCGTTGAAACGGGAGATAGCCATTTTAGCGAAAAAATAAAAGAATACAAAATTAGGGCAAAAAATTCATATCACTTAATAAAAAGATCCATATCATTAAAAAATGTAGAAAAATAGCCTCGAGCTAAGAGAAATCGGTAAAAATTTCCGTAGGAATCGAAAGATCGTTGTTTCAGAGTGTTTTCTCACTACAAACGCGTTGACCGTGGACAACCCGGTCAACGTGGTCAAGGGGCCCGTTTGGGTCCCTCGGGTGTGTCGATTCGGTGCAGACGAGGCGCAAGTCGGAACTGCAGACGACGTGGATCGCGTCGGCTGGGCCGAATCGGGGTCCTCGGTCGTTGGTAGGGCGAGGGGAAGCCTCGGACCGGGTTGAGACGCTCGGCCTCGGTCGGATGTGCTCGGCCTCAGCGGTCAGACGACGAGGGGTAGCCTCGATCGTCCAGCTGGTTGCGTGGTCGGCGAAGGGCGGAGGGGAAGCCTCGGCCCGTGGATCGGAAGCCAGATGTTTCAGAGTGTTTTCTCACTACAAACGCGTTGACCGTGGACAACCCGGTCAACGTGGTCAAGGGGCCCGTTTGGGTCCCTCGGGTGTGTCGAGTCGGTGCAGACGAGGCGCGAGTCGGAACTGCAGACGACGTGGATCGCGTCGGCTGGGCCGAATCGGGGTCCTCGGTCGTTGGTAGGGCGAGGGGAAGCCTCGGCCCGGGTTGAGACGCTCGGCCTCGGTCGGATGTGCTCAGCCTCGGCGGTCGGACGACGAGGGGTAGCCTCGATCGTCCAGCTGGTTGTGTGGTCGGCGAAGGGCGGAGGGGAAGCCTCAGCCTGTGGATCGGATGTCCTCCTGCGTAGACGAGAACGCTCGTCAGGGGGCCGGACCTTGGTTCCGGCCAAATCCCCTCTGATGCCTAAGTCAAACAGTGATCTGAAAGAGGAGGCCCGGCGGAGACGGTTCGACTCGTGAGGAGATCAGAACGGCGTCTCACGGCGCGAGCGGGGGAGGATGGAAATGAAATGGGGGAACTAGGTCGTTGATGGAGTACCTTAGGTTCTAGATACCTGAGATGCGGTCCTTTGTCCAGTCGTCCTCCTAAACCTTTTATAGACCTTCCGCCCTGACTGCCCCCGACCCACGTCGCTCGTCTGCCCTCGATCGTGCCCCCTCAATCCGCCCCCCTCCCGTCGCCGCTCCCTGCGCCATGCCAGCACCTCCCCATAACGGCCATTAAGTGGTAACGGGATCGAGGGAACGGTTATCGCTGGAGTGGGTGAGTGACTCGTGCGTTGTCGGGACCGGGTCGGATCGATATTTGGGGGCCCTATATGGGGCTTTGCCGGGCGGGCCTGATCGCGCAGGTGGGCTTCCGATCGTCGGTCGGGCATCCGGGCTCGTATCTTTCGGGCTTCGTTCGGTGGGCTGTGCTTTTGGGCCTATGTTGTTGGGCCTTCGCAAAATAGACGTATCAATTGCCCCCATCGGTGGGGCCGATCGGCCTTGGCCGGTTCGGTTCGACCGATGTGACTCCTGGGGTTCCGAGTGGCGCGTCAGTCGAGGCGTGGTTTATAAATGAAGGTAATGATGAGGCGGATCGATTGGACTTCCTTTGGCGCCGATTTCGAAACGCCGCCGGTTCTCCAAGGTCTGCCACGCGTTCCTGTCAGGTGCTTCGAATTCGCCCCTGAGTCTGGTATATAAGATCCCCGGCTGTGTGGATCCCAACTTCTTCCGTGCTCTTCCCTCTGTCTTTGTTTTCCGCAGCTTGGAGTCTCCCATCGCCTTCGTTTCCTTGTCTTCTCCAAATTAACAAAAAGGTAACTCCTTTCTTACTTTCATATTATGGCTGCTCTTAGGATAGGTGGTTCCGGCCAAGGGGCGAGGGACCCTCCTGAGACGAGGCGGAGCGGGCCCCGGCTTGTGGGATCAGGTTCCCCCTCTGGGAGTCGTTCCTTTCGAGATAAGGGGAAGGGGAAGCTCTTCCCGGACTACACCGGCGATGATGTGGCGTCGGCTGCCGTGCAGCTTAATGTACCCCCGGCTATCCTCCGAACGTCGTCGGGGACTCCTCCTTCAGTGGCCACGGAGATCCGGGAGAGGTATCTCTGCTACCCGTACGATGTTCGAGTTCCGTTCATCGACGAGCGGATCTGCCTTCCGAGGAGCAATGAGGTCGGCGTCTATGTCGAGATGTTCCGCCTGGGTCTTCGTTTCCCGCTCAATCCCTTCCTCATCCAGGTCATGGAGTATCTCATGGTGCCCCTTTGCCAGTTCACCCCCTGTTCGATTGCGGTACTGACGGGCTTCGTGATGCTCTGCTGTACCCGTGGTCTGGAGCCGTCTCTCCCCCTTCTCTTTTACTTTTATCGGATCCAGACGGTCGGCCCCGGGTCATGGTTGCAACTCCGAGCCCGCTCGAGGAGGGAATGCCTGATCGGGCTACCCCGCTGGTCGGGGGATTGGAGTTCGGATTATGTCTTCGTGGTCTTCCTGGAGGGTGCCCAAATTCTGACAAGCTGGGGCGGGTCGGTCCGGCCCGACTCAACGCTAGCCCTCTCTGAGGCGGAGCTGGCGGCCGCCGCGCTGCTGTCGACCCTCCCCTTGGAGGCGAAATCCATCTGGTCTTTGTTGGACGACCTACTCTTGAAGGCCGTCTTGTGGTCTCCGGGTAGGTCGCTTTTTCAGTCCTGGGTTTCCCCGTAGCTTACCCTTATTTCAGTTTCCCTTGTAGGGATGGCTGGTCGCGAGTTCACCCGTGATGTTGATGAGCTGATTCGTCGCGAAGCTGCTCGGAGACGGGGTAGTACCTCTGGAAGGGCGCCTCGGCGGACCGTTGAGGAGGAGGTGCGCCGAGCCGAGCCTTCTGTGGGTAAGGTGGTGGCCGCGCCTCCCGCCTCTTCTTCATGGCGATCTCCTCCTCGGGGGGGGGGGGGGGTCGCGAGGGCCATATCCGTCCTTCCAGCCCAAGTGGCGGGGGGTAACGACGGGCCCGGTGTAATCCCTCCTGCACTTGGCGTCTCCCCTCTTGCCCCCGAGGGTGGAGATGGTGCGGGGCGGAAACGTTCCCCTTCGGCGCCTGCCGAGCCTCACGGAGGGAAAATGAGGAAGGGAGATGTGGACCCCTCCCGTCCGGTGTGCTCCGCGCCTCCGGCGACGACCACCGGGGATCTTCCGGTGGCCCTGACAACCACCCCCCGTCGCAGCGTCCCTGCCTATATCACCGGGGATCGGAACCCTGTTGTCGAGCAATATGGCTTCCCTCGATGGCACCCCTGGGAGTTCGGTGTTTGTCGACCGAGCCTTGGCCCAGCAGGTTGCTGAGGGCTCCGTCCTTCCCCGGGACCGCAGTCTCCTCGAGAAGATCCCCGTCGACAAGGTGTCAGACTCCTTGGTCTGGACCCTCCAACAGGTTCGGCTATTCTGCAGTCCTTCCCTTCCTTTCACTCTCTTCTTGGATCATGTCTCGTCTTTCAGGGTTCAACGCTCGCTGTTGAGTTGCAGCGTCGAGCCGTCCGTTTGAGGGAGCTGGAGGAGTCCTCTGCGAGGGCCCACGAGCGGGCCGGGGCGGTGGAGGTTGCTATGACGGAGGCTCAGATGGAGTCTCGGCATCTCAAGCTTCGTGTTGCCGAGCTGGAGGGACGAGTGGGTGACCTCCAGGGAAAGTTGGAGGACGCCCGGCAGTCATCTGAGGAAGCGGCGGAGTCGTTCCGCCTGGTGAGGGAGGAGCTTCAGAGGGAACTGTCGGATCGGCGTCAGGTGGCGCGGCTTGCGGAGGGGGTGGAGAGGGGTGTCGTCGGGACCCTGGGGGAGAAGATCTTCGAGGTTCTCAGGGAGGCCTTCGGTACGTATGAGGACCTCATCGCCCCTCGGATTGTCGAAGTAGTCCAATCTTCCTTCCGGGATTGTGCGGAGCGCGTTCGGCAAGCTCCCCCGCTTGTCGATCCCCCTCGCTCCGAGCAGGGCGAAGCGCCCGAGGATGTGTCCTCTCGAGCCCGGGCTCCCTAAGTCGTCCCTCCTGGCCTTATCCTCAAATTTTTTAGCATCCGCTTCACTTTGGGCCAGTCTACTTGAAATGAATCCATGCCCCTGCTATCTCCTTCGGCTTCGCTATCGACTCCCCGCTTCAGAGCCAATAATTGCTGGTTGCATGGATGTTCGCTTAGGCCGGCAACTTTGGGTCCTTTGCCAACAAATTTCGCTCTGTCGGTGTCGCCCTAGTTTCTGTAGGTGACGAACTCTGTTGTCCGTCGAGGGCGGATTATTTGTAGAGAGGTTTCTCCGCTTCGATTCCCTGTAAATAAGACACACTTTTGTATCTTGGTTAACTGTTATAAACGAAATTGACTTACTCGGACTTCTCGCGTATTTTGTTTTGCTGCCTCGTCCTCGGCCTAGGACTGGTTGACGCCCAAGCTGGCTGAGGGAATTGCCTCCAGATTCACGAGCGATGGAGTCGGTCGGCGAGGGGGAAGTTCCTCGGCTTAGGACCGGTCGGCGTCCGCGCTGGCTGGGGGAATTGCCCCCAGACTTATGAGCACAGAAGTCGGTCGGCGAGGGCAATGCTCCTCGGCTTAGGACCGGTCGGCGTCCGTGCTGGCGGGGGAATTGCCCCCAGACTTATGAGCGTCGGAGTCGGTCGGCGAGGGCAAAGCTCCTCGGCTTAGGACAGGTCGGCGTCCGCGCTGGCTGGGGTAATTGCCCCCAAACTTTAGAGCGCAGGAGTCGGTCGGCGAGGGCAAAGCTCCTCGGCTTAGGACCGGTCGGCGTCCGCGCTGGCTGGGGGAATTGCCCCCAGACTTATGAGCGCAGGAGTCGGTCGGCGAGGGTGAAGCTCCTCGGCTTAGGACCGGTCGGCGCCCGCGCTGGCTGGGGGAATTGCCCCCAGACTTACGGACGCAGGAGTCGGTCGGCGAGGGCAAAGCTCCCCCTCCTCCTCAAGTGAGGCGGCGGTCTTCGTTCTTTTGCATCCTTAGTGAAATGTCGATTCCGTTGAAGATTAAGAAAAGTCAAAAGGGAATGCAATTGTACTTTTAAGGGTCCTGTCGGACTAGTACATTTGGAGGAAAGGAAAAGGAAATAAAGCTAGACAGAGGGATGTAAACCTAGATAATCCCCTCGGACTAGTCTACGACTGGGGGGATGGACCTCGCCTGCTCACTCTATGATGCGGAGGGGTCCTTGGACGGTGTTGATCTTCTTCCCCTTGTCCGGCTGCATAGAGGTCCCCTCCCCGTGAGCCAGCTCGTCGGTTAAGTTCCTGGCGTGCCCCCGGCTCATCAGCTTCTCTATGTCCTTCTTCAAGTGCCAGCAGTCTTCAGTGTCGTGGCCATTGTCCTTGTGGTACTTGCAGTACTTCTCCCCGTTCTTCCCACCTCTTTTTGCCTTCGGTGGGGGGCGATCGACGCGCTCTTCCTTCTGTACTTGAGCGAGGACGGCGTCTGGGGTGGCGTCCCTCGTACCCTCTCCCCGCTGCCTGTTTCTTGGCTTCTTCTCGGTCCGGTACCCTTCGGGGCTGCCTCCTCCGCTGTCGCCGCGCTTGGTCCCTTGAGTGGCCTTTCCTGCCTCAATGGCCAAGGTCTCCTCGGTCAACATGAAGCGCTCGGCCCTTGCCATGATCCCTGGGAGGTCCTTCGGGGGATCGTTGTGCAGAGATTTCTTAAGGCCTCTATGACGCAGCCCTTTCTTAAGGGCCGTTTGGACAACAAGGTCGGGAGGGCTGTTCACGTTCAGCCTCTCTGCGTTGAAGCGGTGCATGAACTGTCAGAGCGGCTCAGCTGGGCCCTGCACTATGTTAAACAGATGTTCAGCATCTGGCTTTACCTGTCTCCCTGCCATGAACTGTTTACAGAATAGCTGGGTGAGTTCCTCGAAGCTGTCGATGGAGCGACTGGGTAGGCTGCGGTACCAGGTCCTCGCCGCTCCCCTGAGAGTTGAATAGAAGCCCCGACAGAGCAGGTCATCGTCGGCTCCTTAGAAGGACATGTCCCCCTCGTAGTCCATCATGTGGTTTCCCGGGTCTCCTATCCCGGCATACTTCCCCAACGCCGGGATCTTGAATCGAGAGGGGACCCGCGCGTCGGTTATTCTCCGTGATAGGGGGCATCGGTCTCCGTGGATGCCCCCGGGGGTTCGACACCCGCCCGCCTCTAGTACGTTCGGCGGTGGAGGGGGCACAGGTGCCGGCGGGGTCGGCTCCACAGCCCTCGCCACACTGGGGGTCGGGCTGACCCGGCGTTCCCGGCTCCTCCGGCGGGAGCTCCCGCTCCGCCGCGATTGGTCTCTCGAGTTGTGTCGATTGCTTCTCCTACGGTGGGGTGATCGTGGTCGACGAGACGACGCAGTCACCGATTCGTCCCCCGTGCCTTCAGTTTCTCTTCGGCTCCTTTCACGATGAGGGGAGGAGGCGCGCGATCTCGCCTGACGGGATCCGGACAACGTGAACCGACGCTCCGTGTTCGGTCTTAGGTTCCCGCGGTCATCGACCACAGCGGATCGTAAGAGCGGGGGATCCCCCGTACAACGATGGTCGTCACCCAACGCGCCTCCGTTAGCTGGCGCAGTACCGACGAGCTGCTGTACTGCCGCGACCAACGTCTGGATGTTCGCGTTGGTCTCCTGGGCCAGGGCACGGAGTTGCCCCTGTGTGGCCAGTTCCGACCCGCCAATCTCTTCGGTTGAGGGGGCGGGGTGATTGCTGACGGGCGTGTCTTCAAGGTTGTCGTTGGATGCGCCATTCCCCTCCTCCGGGATAGGGGGCATGCGTCTCTTTCCGTTCCTGGCTCGTGCCATTGCAGGTGCGGTTTGTTTCTTCGTGGGACAGTCTTCGGTTCCGACAGACGGCGCCAGATGTTTCAGAGTGTTTTCTCACTACAAACGCGTTGACCGTGTACAACCCGGTCAACGTGGTCAAGGGGCCCGTTTGGGTCCCTCGGGTGTGGTGAGTCGGTGCAGACGAGGCACGAGTCGGAACTGCAGACGACGTGGATCGCGTCGGCTGGGCCGAATCGGGGTCCTCGGTCATTGGTAGGGCGAGGGGAAGCCTCGGCCCGGGTTGAGACGCTCGGCCTCGGTCGGATGTGCTCGGCCTCGGTGGTCGGACGACGAGGGGTAGCCTCGATCGTCCAGCTGGTTGCGTGGTCGGCGAGGGGCAGAGGGGAAGCCTCGGCCCGTGGATCGGATGTCCTCCTGTGTAGACGAGAATGCTCGTCAGGGGGCCGGACCTTGGATCCGGCCAAATCCCCTCCGATGCCTAAGTCAGACAGTGATCTGAAAGAGGAGGCCCGGCGGAGACGGTTCGACTCATGAGGAGATCGGAACGGCGTCTCACAGCGCGAGCGGGGGAGGATGGAAATGAAATGGGGGAACTAGGTCGTTGATGGAGTACCTTAGGTTCTAGATACCTGAGATGCGGTCCTTTGTCCAGTCGTCCTCCTAAACCTTTTATAGACCTTCTGCCCTGACTGCCCCTGACCCACGTCCCTCGTCTGCCCTCGATCGTGCCCCCTCAATCCGCCCCCCTCCTGTCGCCGCTCCCTGCGCCATGCCAGCACCTCCCCATAACGGCCATTAAGTGGTAACGGGATCGAGGGAACGGTTATCGCTGGAGTGGGTGAGTGACTCGTGCGTTGTCGGGACCGGGTCGGATCGATATTTGGGGGCCCTATATGGGGTTTTGCCGGGCGGGCCTGATCGCGCAGGTGGGCTTCCGATCGTCGGTCGGGCATCCGGGCTCGTATCTTTCGGGCTTCGTTCGGTGGGCTGTGCTTTTGGGCCTATGTTGTTGGGCCTTCGCAAAATAGACGTATCAATCGTCATCTTCAACAAAAAAATATGGGAAAACAAAAGTAGACTACAAAAGGTACATTTGATAAAATAATCCAAAAATTCAATAAAATGAAGAAAATAACACCGAGCTTAGAAAAATTAGCAAAAATTTCCGTAGTAACAGGGAGATCTCCATCTTCAACTGAAAAATAAAGGAAGACAAAATTAGCCTATAAAAATCCTATCATTAAATATTAAGATACATATCTTATAGAAAGTATAAAAAATTGCCCGTAGATCAGGAAACTCTGTAAAAATATCCGTTGGAATCGTGTGATCACCAACTTCATCTGAAAAATAAGAGCGGACAAAATTAGGCCAAAAATCATATCGTTTAATAAAACGAAATAAATATTCCAGAAAATGTAGAAAATCGCTCCGAGGTCAGAAAAATCCGCAAAAGTATCATTTGGAACCGGGAGATCACCATCTTCAACTGAAAAATAAGGGAAGACAAACTTAGGCTATAAAAATCATTTCATTTAATTAAAAGATTCATATCATACAAAAAATATAGAAAACAGCCCAGAGCCCAAAAAATCTATAAGAATGTTCATTAGAACCGGGAGATCGTACTCTTCAACAAAAAATAAATGAAGGAAAAATTAGCCCAAAAGTCATATCATTTAATAAAAAATCCTTATCTTACTGAATATCTTACTGAAAATGTAGCAAAATCTCACCACGTTCAGAAAAATCTGCAAAAATGTCTGTTGGAATCGGCAGATCGACATACTTAACTGAAAATTAAGATAGATAAAATTACGCTATAAAAATCATATCATTTAATAAAAAGTTCCATATCTTCAGTAAAATGTAGAAAATAGACCCGAGCGAGGAAAATCCGCAGAAATGTCCGTTGGAACCGGAAGACTGCCATTGTTAACATAAAAAATAAGAGAAGATAAAATTAGGACAAAAATCATATCCTTTAATAAAAAGATCCATATCTTTCATAAAATATAGAAAATACCCTAGATTTTAGGAAAATCTGCAAAAATTTCTGTTTGAACCGAAAGATCGTCATTTTTAACAGAAAACTATTAGAAGACAAAATTAGGTTATATAAAGTATATCATTTAATATAAAGATCCATATCTCACAAAAATGTAGAAAATTTCCCGGAGCTCAAAAAATTCGCATAAAGGACCATTGGAACCAGGAGATCGCAATATTCCACGAAAAAAAATAAGAGAAGACAAAATTAGCAATAAAAATCATATCATTTAATAAAAAGTTACATATCTTCAATAAAGTTAAAAAAATAGCCCCGAGCACTGAAAAATAATCTAAAATGTCTGTTGGAACCGGGAGATCGCTATCTATAACTTTAAAATTAAGAGAATACAAAATTAGGCCAAAAAATCTTATCATTTAATAAAAAGATCCGTATATTCCCGAAAATTTATAAAAATAGACCCGAGCTCAGAAAAATACGTAAAAATAACCGTTGGAACCGGGAGCTCACCCACTTCTACTGAAAAATAAGAGCAAACAAAATTAGGCTATTAAAATCATATCATTAAATATAAAGATACATATCCTAGAAAAAAAATGTAGAAAATAGCTCGTAACTCGGAAAAATCTGCAAAAATGTCTGTTGTAACCGAGAGTTTGCCATCTTCAACGGAAAAATAAGAGAAGACAACATAAAAATCATATTATTTAATATAGAGATTCATATCTTACAGAAAAGTAGGAAATAGACCAGAGTTCAGAAAAATCCGCAAAAATTTCTGTCGGAACCGGGAGATCGACATTTTGAACTAAAAAATAAGGGAAGACAAAATTAGGTGATAAAATCATATCATTTAATAAAAGAAACATATCTTCAATAAACTGTAAAAAGTAGTCCCGAGCTCAGAAAAATTCGGAAAAAATGTTCGTTGGAACCGGGAGATCGCCATCTTCAACAAAAAATAAGAGAAGACAAAATAAGGCCAACAAATAATATGATTTAATTAAATGATCCATATTTTTAGAAAATGTAGAAAATAGCCCAGATCTCAGAAAAATCCGCAAAAATTTCTATTGAAACCGAAGATCGTCTTCTTCAACTGAAAAATAAGTGAAGCCAAAATTAGGCAATAAAAATTATATCATTTAATATAAAGATCAATGGCTTACAGAAAATGTAGAAAATTGCTTAGAGCTAAGAAAAATTTGCAAAAAGGTCCATTGGAACCAGGAGATCACTGCATTCAACGAAAAAAATCAGAGAAGAAAAAATTATGCCCAAAAATCATATTATTTAATAAAAAGATCCACATCTTCTGGAAAATATACAAAATAGGTGCGAGGTTAGAAAACTCCGCAAAAATGTCCGTTGGAACGGGGAGATCGCCATCTTCAACTAAAAAATAAGAGAAGACAAACTTAGGCTATAAAATCATCATTTGATTAAAAGATCCATATCCTCAATTAACAGTATAAAATAGCCCCGAACTCAAAAAAATCTACAAAAAATCTGTTGGAAACAGGAGATCACCATCTTTAACTGAAAAGTAAGAGAAGAAAAACTTAGGCTATAAAATCCATATTATTTAATAAATAAAATGATCCAAATCTTACATAAAATATAGAAAATAACCCCCAGCTCAGAAAAATCCGCAAAAATGTCCGTTGGAACTGGGAGATCGCCATCTTCAACTGAAAAATAAGACAAGACAAACTTAGGCTATAAAAATCATATCATTTAAAAAAGATCCATATGTTCCATAAATGTAGAAAATAGCTTGAAGCACTGAAAAATCAGCACAAATATCCATTGGAACTGGAAGATCGACATCTTCAACTGAAAAATAAGAGAAGACAAAATTAGGCCAAAAATCATTTCCTTTAATAAAAAGATTCATATCTTTCATAAAATATAGAAAATAGCCCAGAGCTATGAAAAATCAATAAAAATGTCAGTTGGAATCGGTAGATCGACATCTTCAACAGAAAAAGGAGAAGACAAAATTAGGCCAAAAATTCATATCATCTAATAAAAATTCATATGTTACAGAAAATGTAGAAAATAGTCACAAGCAAAGAAAAGTCCGCAACAATGTCTGTTGGAATCGGTAAATCACCATCTTCACCTGAAAAAATAAGAGAAGAAAAATATAGGCTATAAAAATCAGATCATTTTATAAAAAGATACATATCTTCCATAAAATATAGAAACTAGCACCTAGCTCAGAAAAATCCGCAAAAATATAAGTTGGAATCGGGCGATCGTCATCTTCAATTAAAAATAAGAGAAGGCAAAATTAGACCAAAAATCAAATAAAAAGATCCATTTCTTTCAGAAAATTAAGAAAATAGCCCCGAGTTAGAATAATCCAAAACAATGTCCATTGGAACTGAGAGATCTCCATCTTCAGCTGTAAAATAAGGAAGACAAAATTTGGCCAAAAATCATAGCATTTAATAAAAAGATCCATAACTTCCCGAAAATGTATAAAAATAACCCTGAATTCAAAAACAATCCGCAAAAATGTTTGTTGGAACCGAGAGATCACCATCTTTAACTGAAAAATAAGAGAAGACAAAATTATGCTATAAAAATCATATCATTTAATATAAAGATCCATATCTTAGATAATCAGAAGATAGCCGGAGCACAAAAAAATCCGCACAAATGTAATTGAAATGGGGAGATCGCCATCTTCAACTTAAAAAAGAGAAGACAAAATTGGGCCAAAAATTCATATCATTTACTTAAAATATCTATATCTTCCAGAAAAGGTAGAAAAATAGTCCCAACTTAAGAAAAAATCCGCAAAATGTCTGTTGGAACGAGTAGAACGACATATTCAACTGAAAATAATAAGAGAAGACAAATGTAGGCTATAAAAATCATATCATTTAATAAAAAGATCCTTACTTTTCATAAAATATAGAAAATAACACGGAGTTCATGAAAATATGCAAAAATGTCCGTTGGAACTAGGAGATCGACATCTTTAACTGAAAAATAAGAGAAGACAAAATTAGGCCAAAAATCATATCGTTTAATAAAAAGATACATATATTCCAGAAAATTTAGAAAATAGGCCCAAGGTCAGAATAATACGCAAAGATGAATATGCAAAAATGTCCGTTGGAACCAGGAGATCGTCATCATCAACTAAAAAAAATAAGAGAAGACAAAATTAGACCATAAAAATCATATCATTTAATACAAAGATCAATATCTTCCAGAATATGTAGAAAATAGCCTAGAGCTTAGAAAAATCCGCAAAAATTTCCGTTGAAACCGAGAGATCAACATCTTCAACTGAAAAAAATAAGAGAAGACAAACGTACGCTATAAAAATATATCATTTAATAAAAAGTTTTTTATCTTCCATAAAATGTAGAAAATAGCATCGAGCTGAAAAAATTCCGCAAAATTATTCGTCGGAACCAAGAGATCGCCATCTTCAACAGAAAAAATAAGAGAAGACAAAATTAGGCTATAAAAATCATATCATTTAATTTAAAGATTCATATCTTACAGAAAATATAGAAAATATCCCGAGCTCAGAAAAATCCAGAAAAATGTTCATTGGAATCGGGAGATCCTCATCTTTAATTGAAAAATAGAGAAGACACGATTAGGCCAAAAAATTTATTATTTCAAAAAAAGATCCATATCGACTCAAGATAAGAAAAATCCGCAACAATGTCCATTGGAACCGGTAGATCGCTATCTTCAACTGAATGCCCTCCTAATAGAAAACGTAGGCTATTAAAATGTAGAAAATAGCACCAAGCTAATAGAAATCTACAAAAATATCCGTTGGAGAAGGGAATAAAGATTTCGATCGTTTGAGGCCTAGAATGCCCTCCTTCATCCATTACAAAGAGCTAAGGCAACCAGAAATAAAAAAATTGCTTCAAACCTGCTATAATGGAAAACCATTGGGCAATTTCAATTGAAATTTCGTGGGAATAGAGGAAACAACCTCCTCTCCGCAGAGAAAGAACGTTTACTCTACATTTTTCATCTTCCTCTAAAACTTCTACTAATTTAGTGCGAGTCCCAGAAATCAGAGATTGGTGCAATTGCTTCTGTTTCTAATCCAAGATTAAATTCGTGTAGTTTTTCTATAGAAAACGATGGAGACACACTATCGGGAGCTCAGAACGAAGTTTTCAATCGTTTGAGGCCGAGAATGCCCTCCTTCATCTATTAGAGAGGGCTAGGGCAGCCACAAACTGAAAAATGCTTCAATCCTTCTATTTTGGGCAACCGTAATGTAATTCCAATTGAAATTACGTGGGAATGGAATAAACAACCCCTTCGCCACATAAAAACTATGTTTACTCTCCATTTGACCTCATATTTCTGAAAAACTCCCAAGAAATCCGTGCGAGTCTCAGAAATAAGAGACGATTGCAATTGCTTGTGTTTTGAATCAAAGAGTAAATTCGTGTAGGTTTTCGGTAGAAAACGATGGTGACGAATTATCGGATGCTCAGGAACGAATATTTTGATCGTTTGAGGCCTAGAATGCCCTCCTTCATCTATTAGAGTGATCTAGGGCAGCCAGAAACCGAACAAAGTTTCAGACATGCTATTTATGGGCAACCATTAGGCACATCCAATTGAAATTTTGTGGGAATAGAGAAAACAACCTCCTCTCCACATAGAAACAATGTTTACTCTCCATTTCTCCTCATATATCTCCAAAACTCCCACGAATGCCGTTCGAGTCCCAGAAATCAGAGACGGGAGCCATTGCTTGTGTTTTACATCCAAGAGTAAATGCGGTAGTTTTTCGGTAGAAAATGATGGTGACGTACTATCGAATGCTCAGGAACGGATATTTCGATTGTTCGAGGCCTAGAATGCCCTCCTTCATCCATTAGAGTGAGCTAAGGCAGCCAGAAACTGAAAAATGCTTCAAACCTGATATAATGGGCAACCATTGGGCAATTCCAACTAAAATTTCATGGGAATAGAGGAACCAACCTCCTCTCCACATAGAAACAACGTTTACTCTCTATTTTTTTCTCATATTACGCCAAAAATCCCACAAGTACCATTCGAGTCTCAGAAATCAGAGACGGTTGCTATTTCTGTGTTTTGCATCCAAGAATAAATTCTTGTAGTTTTTCATTAGAAAACGATGGTGACGCACTATCGGAATATCGAGAATGAAGATTTCGATTGTTTGAGGCCTTGAAAACCATCCTTCATCCATTAGAGTGAGCTATGGCCGCCAGAAACCAAAAAATACATCAAACCTGCTATTATGGGCAACCATTGGGCAAATCCAATTGAAATTGCGTGTGAATGGAGGAAACAACCTCCTCTCCGCATAGAAACAACGTTTACTCTCTTTTTCCCTCATATTCCTCCAAAACTCCCACGAAATCCGTGCGAGTCGCAGAAATCACAGACGGGTGCAATTGCTTTTGTTTTGAATTCGAGAGTAAATTCCTGTAGTTTTTGGTAGAAAACTATGGTTATGCACTATCGGATGCTTATGAATGAAGGCTTCGATAGTTTAAGGCCTAAAATGCCGTCTTTCGTCCATTAGAGTGAGCTAGGGCAGCCGGAAGCCGAAAAATGATTCAAACCTGCTATTTTGGGCCACCATTGGGCCGTCCAATTTAAATTTTGTGGAAATATAGGAAACAACCTCCTCTCCACCTAGAAACAAAGTTTACTCTCCATTTGTCCACATATTCCTCCAAAACTCACACGAATTCCATGCGAGTCCCAGAGATGGTACAATTGCTAGTGTTTTGAATCCCAGAGTAAATTTGTGTAGTTTTTCGATAGAAAACGATGGTGACGTACTATCAGGTGCTCTGGAACAAATATTTCGATCGTTTGAGGCCTAGAATGCCCTCTCTCTCATCCATTAGAGTGAGTAGGGCAACCAGAAACCAAACAATGCTTCAAACCTGCTATTGTGGGCAAACATTCGGCAATTCCAATTGAAATTTCATGGGAATAGAGAAAACAACCTCCTCTCCACATAGAAACAACGTTTACTCTCCATTTCTCCTCATATTCCTACAAAATTCCCACGAATTCCGTTCGAGTCCCAGAAATCAGAGACGGCTGCCATTGATTGTGTTTTACATCCAAGAGTAAATTCTTGTAGTTTTTCAGTAGAAACAATGGTGACGCACTATCGTAATCTCGGGAATGAGGATTTCGATCGTTTGAGGACTAGAAAGCCCTACTTCATCCATTAAATAAAGCTAAGGCAGCCAGAAACCAAAAAATGCTTCAACCCCGCTATACTGGGCAACCATAGGGCAATTTGATGCATGAGCAAACATGACTAATCTGATGATGTTAGCAAGTGACATCAAAGAAATTTCGAGCTCCAACTTTAGCTCTCAATTTCAGGTTGGTCCTCAAGCTGTTTTGGGCCAAGTTTTGCCTAGTTGGCTTCCTTAATGGGTCAACTATGTTGGGAAGTGATTATTTTGGCATATAAACTCAAATGAAGATTCAAATTTCAATTTTAGGGGGAGCTGAAGAGTTTGGACGAATTTTGAAGACTTTGACCTTGGAAATCCACTCTAGCATTTACTTTTTCAGCATTCAATGTCTAGGAAGTTGTAGCCTAGTAAATTATAGCCTAGTAAAGTGTAGTCTAGTAAGTTGTGTAATCAGCCTTGGAAGTTGTTGGCTGTTTGCTTTTTCAACATTTACTGTCTTGAAAGTTGTAGTCTAGTAAGTTGTAGCCTAGTAAGTTGTGTAATCAGCCTTGGAAGTTGTTGCCTATTAAATGCTGATGTATGTCACTATCAATGTTGTATGTCTTCTTTAAAAGAGAGTCCTTGTAACTCAAAAGATCAGATTTGTTGAATGAGAATTCTGAAGTTGCAAGTTCTTTCAAAAATTGTTGTTAATCTTGTTTTCTTTATCTAACTGTGGAAAGGTTAGTGGTGAGACAAGTGAGTTCTTTATCAATTTGGAGGGTGGCCTAGCCTTTAATATCAGTTGTGGTGAACTCCATTTCCTGATCTTGAGTGGTGGCATAGCCTTTACCTCAGATCTCTATCCTCTGTTTTATTCTTCAATTCTGAACTCCAAACATTCTACTACCAGTCACGCTTCAACTTGGTATCAGAGCTTAAAATCAGGTGTTCATCTCTTTTGTTGTCATCCTTTCTTCTCCAATCATCCTATTCTCTCTTCCATTCCAGCCTAAACACTTTCATTAGTCTAAACACATCCTTTTCAAGCCAAAAATATGGATGAAATTCCCAGAAATATGACCCTTGAGCAAGCTCAAAATCTGCGGTGCGATAGAGAGCTTACTGAATTAAGAGGCCAGATTGCAGAAATACATCAAGCCATTGCTCAACTAGGCCTAAGAAGGAATCATGGAAGAAGGAGGAACTCAAGGAGCACTCATGGCACCTCTTCCTTATCTAATTCAGATTCTAATGATGGAGGATCTTCATCTGAAGATTCACTTCCTCAAATTCATCATAGAAGGCCCCCCCAAAGATGATTTCAATGATGTGAAGATAGATCCACCAGATTTTGATGGAAGCTTGAATCCTGATGTATATTTGGGGTGGGTTCGTTCTAATGAGCGAATTTTTGAAGCCAAAGGTTATAATGATGAGAAATGCTTCAAGGTTGCATGCATCAAGCTCAAAAGGTATGCATCGATCTGGTTTGAGAACCTGAAATTGGAGAGGAGTCGAGAAGGCAAAAGAAAACTTAAGTCTTGGACCAAACTGAAAAGACTTATGGATAAAAGGTTTATTCCAGCAAGTTACAATCAAGATTTGTATCTCAAAGTTGCGTCTCTTAAGCAAGAAAGTCTAAGTGTTGAAGAGTATATTAGAGAATTTGAGCAGCTCCTTATGAAGAGTGGAATTCAAGAAGAATCTGAACAGAAAATTGTCCGATTCCTTTGTGGGTTGAATCCAAATATTGCTGAGAAAGTTGATCTACAGCCTTTTTGGACCTTTAAGGATATGTGCAAGTTGGCCATGAAGGTGGAGAAACATGCTAAGTTGAAGAAGACAGCAAGCAAGCCTCCAAATTTCTTTAAGAGTGATTTCTCTAAAAAATGACTCTTCTTCGAGAGCTGATAAGAATAAGGAGAAGGTCAAGGAAACTCCTAAAGAAGTTCAGAAAAGGTTTGATGGGAAGAAATGCTTTAAGTGTCATGGTTTTGGCCATTTCCAGGCTGATTGTCCAAATAGAAGAATTATGACACTTAAGGAGATTGAAGAGATTGAGGAAGAAGTTGAAAAGGAAGTGATTTAGGATACTAAAGGAAATGCTAATCCTGAAGACGAGATGGTGTTAGAAGCTGATCAAGGTGAGCTTCTCATGTTCAGAAGGGTTCTCCATGCAAAGGAAGCACCACAAGAACAAGGCCAAAGGGAGCAAATATTTTACACTAGGTGCACCATCAAGGGCAAAGTATGCAGCCTCATTATAGACAATGGCAGCTGTGCAAATGTTGCTTCTACAACACTCATTTAGAAACTTCAGTTGCCTACTACACCACACCCACATCCATACAAACTTCAATGGCTTAGCAAGAACAGTGATGTCAAGGTAACCAAACAAGCTCTTGTTGCTCTTTCCATTGGTAATGTTTATCATGATCGTATTTTGTGTGATGTGCTTCCTATGGATGCTAGCCATATTCTCTTAGGAAGACCTTGGCAGTTTGATAAACATGTTATTCATGATGGCCACAAAAACACTTATTCTCTTATTATTGATCAAAAGAAAATCACACTTGCTCCTTTACCGCCTAGTCAGATTTATGTGAATTTACATGGGGTGGGAACCACAAGTGAGAAAGCCTCCTACCTATGCGAGGCACAAGTTGATCATTACTTACTCAATTGCAACACTATTTATGCTATACTTGTGGTTGAGGCTTCGAAAGAAAGAAATGAAGAACCATTGCATCATTTGGTGCAATCATTGATTGAGCAATTTCAAGATGTATTCCCAGATGATCTACCACCTGGTTTGCCTCCAATAAGAGGGATTGAGCATCAAATTGATCTCATACCTGGTGCTCCTTTGCCAAACAAAGATGCCTACCGGTGTAATCCAGAAGAAACCAAAGAGCTACAAAGGCAGGTGGAAGAATTGGTGGCTAGAGGATATGTTCGAGAAAGTATGAGCCCATGTTCTGTTCCAGCTTTGCTTGTTCCAAAGAAGGATGGTACTATGCGCATGTGTGTTGATAGTAGGGCCATAAATAACATCACCATTAAGTATAGATATCCAATTCCTCGCTTGGATGATATGCTTGATGAGTTGCATGGTTCTATTGTCTTCTCAAAGATTGATCTTCGTAGTGGTTATCATCAAATCAGAATGAAGGAAGGAGATGAGTGGAAGACAGCTTTTAAAACTAAAGGAGGATTATTTGAATGGAGGGTCATGCCATTTGGACTCTCTAATGCTCCAAGTACTTTCATGAGGCTGATGAATGAGGTCCTACGTCCTTTCATCGGTAAGTTTGTCGTCGTATACTTTGATGATATTCTGGTTAATTCTGGTTTATTCTAAGAATCATGAAGATCATTTGAAGCACTTAACAGATGTCTTTTCTGTTTTGAGGCAACAAAAACTTTTTGGAAAGTTGGAAAAATGTGAATTCTTCACTCCTAGTGTTGTTTTCCTTGGATATGTTGTTTCAAAGGATGGTATTTCTGTTGATCAATCCAAAGTTGAAACTGTGAGATCTTGGCCAGTTCCAACCAACATATCTGAAGTAAGAAGTTTCCATGGCCTTGCATCATTTTATAGAAGATTCATTAAAGATTTCAACACTCTATTGGCTCCTATTACTGAATGCATGAAGAAAGGTTCTTTCGAATGGACTAAGGCTGCTCATAATGCCTTTGAATCCATTAAGAAGAAACTTTGTGAAGCTCTGATTTTGGCTTTGCCCAATTTTGATAATCTCTTTGAAGTGGAGTGTGATGCAAGTGGAGTAGGTATTGGGGCAGTTCTGGTGCAATCTCAACGTCCCATAGCTTATTTCAGTAAGAAGTTGAATGGCTCCAGGAAGAATTACAGCACTTATGATAAGGAGTTCTATGCCATTGTAAGAGCTCTTGATCTTTGGAGTCATTATCTTCGCCCCAAGCAATTTGTTCTACATTCTGATCATCAAGCACTCAAGTTTATTAATGGACAACATAGGTTGAATCAAAGGCATGCTAAATGGGTTGAATTTCTTCAATCCTTCTCATTTGTTTCAGAGCATAAATCTGGAAAAACCAATGTTGTAGCTGATGCACTTTCAAGGAGGTATTCTCTTCTATCTATTGTTGAAGCTAAAGTTCTTGGTTTTCATTTTATTAAACCTCTTTACAAGGATGATCAAGACTTTTCTCAATTCTTTGAGGAAGAAAGGGATGCTCTTTCAGGCCCTTATGTGATTTAGGAAGGTTTTCTTTTTAAGAACAACAAGTTGTGCATTCCCAAAAGTTCAATGCGTGATCTCTTGGTGAAAGAAGCCCATGGTGGAGCAACATCATTTTGCCATCAATAAGACACTTGACATCTTGCAAGAACACTTTTATTGCCCTAAGATGGCTGGTGATGTCCATAATGTTGTGTCAAGATGCTATATTTGTCATAAAGCTAAGAGTCAATTTCATCAAGGAATGTATACTCCTCTGCCTGTACCACATCAGCCTTGGGAAGATGTAAGCATGGATTTTATTGTGGCACTACCAAGAACTCAAAGAGGGAAAGATGCTATCATGGTAGTTGTTGATCGTTTTTCAAAAATGGCTCATTTCATCGCATGCACAAAATCAGATGATGCTTCTCATGTTGCTGATCTCTATTTCAAAGAAATTCTCAAGCTTCATAGAGTTCCAAAGACCATTGTAAGTGATAGAGATTCTAAGTTTTTAAGCCATTTTTGGATATGCTTGTGGAAATTGTTGGGGACAAAGCTCTTGTTTAGTACTGCTTACCATCCTCAAACTGATGGACAAACAGAAGTGACAAATAGAACACTCTCAACTCTTCTTAGAAGTTTGGTGGGAAAAAATATCAAAGATTGGGATAACAAACTTCCACATGCAGAGTTTGCATACAATAGAGCTCCATCATATGCAACAGGAAAGTCTCCATTTGAAGTAAATTATGGAGTAAACCCTCTTACTCCCATTGATCTGATTCCACTTCCTATTGAGTCCCAAGTGAGTTTTGAGGATGAACAGCGTGCCAAAGAAATGAAAAGGCTCCATGAACAAGTGAAGACTAGAATTGAAAGAGTGAATGAATTGTACAAGTAAAAGGCAAACAAGAATCGCAACTCCCTTGAATTTAAGCCTGGTGATCTGGTTTGGCTTCATTTAAGGAAGGAAAGGTTTCCCTCTCGAAGGAAGAACAAGCTCATGGCTCATGGTGATGGCCCTTTCAAAATTGTTGAGAAGGTTGGAAGCAATGCATACAAGCTTGAATTGCCTGGAGAAACCAATATTTCTGCCACTTTTAATATTGGTGACTTAACTCCATTCTTGCCTGAAAATGAAGATGCGGAGGATTTGAGGGCAAATCTCAATCAAGGAGGGGAGAATGATGCAGGAGCAACATGACTAATTTGATGATGTTAGCAAGTGACATCAAGGAAATTTCGAGCTCCAACTTTAGCTCTCAATTTCAGGTTGGTCCTCAAGCTGTTTTGGGCCAAGTTTTGCTTAGTTGGCTTCCTTAATGGGTCAACTATGTTGGGAAGTGATTATTTTGGCATCTAAACTCAAATGAATATTCAGATTTCAAATTAAGGGGGAGCTGAAGAGTTTGGACGAATTTTGAAGACTTTGGCCTTGGAAATCCACTCTAGCATTTACTTTTTCAGCCTTCAATGTTTAGGAAGTTGTAGCCTAGTAAATTATAGCCTAGTAAAGTGTAGTCTAGTAAGTTGTGTAATCAGCCTTGGAAGTTGTTGGCTGTTTGCTTTTTCAACATTTACTGTCTTGAAAGTTGTAGTCTAGTAAGTTGTAGCCTAGTAAGTTGTGTAATCAGCCTTTGAAGTTGTTGCCTATTAAATGCTGATGTATGTCACTATCAATGTTGTATGTCTTCTTTAAACGAGAGTCCTTGTAACTCAAAAGATCAGATTTGTTGAATGAGAATTCTGAAGTTGCAAGTTCTTTCAAAAATTGTTGTTAATCTTGTTTTCTTTATCTAACTATGGGAAGGTTAGTGGTGAGACAAGTGAGTTCTTTATCAATTTGGAGGGTGGCCTAGCCTTTAATATCAGTTGTGGTGAACTCCATTTCCTGATCTTGAGTGGTGGCATAGCCTTTACCTCAGATCTCTATCCTCTGTTTTATTCTTCAATTCTGAACTCCAAACATTCTACTACCCGTCACGCATCACAATTCCAATTGAAATTTCGTGGGAATAGAGGAAACAACCTCCTCTCCAAATAGAAAGAACGTTTACTCTCCATTTGCCCTCATATTTCTCCAAAACTTACACGAATTCCGTGCAAGTTCCACAAATCAGAGACGGGTGCAATTGCTTGTGTTTAGAATCCAAAAGTAAATTCGTGTAGTTTTTCTGTAGAAAACGATAGTGACACACTATCGAAAGCTCGGAACCAGGTTTTTGATCGTTTGTGGCCTAGAATGCACTCCATCATCCATTAAAGAGAGCTAGGACAGCCATAAACCGAAAAATGCTTCAAACCTTCTATTTTGGGCAACCGTTGGGCAATTCCAATTGAAATTACGTTGGAATAGAGTAAACAAGCCCCTCGCTACATAAAAACAACGTTTACTCTCTATTTGTCCTCATATTTCTCCAAAACTCCCAAGAAATCCATGTGAGTCCCAGAAATCAAAGAAGGATGCAATTGCTTGTATTTTGAATCCAAGAGTAAATTCGTGTAGATTTTCGGTGGAAAACGATGGTGACGTACTATCAGATGATCAGGAACGAATATTTCATCGTTTGAGGCCTAGAATGCACTCCTTCATCTATTAGAGTGAGCTAGGGCTGCCAGAAACCGAAAAATATTTCAAACATGCTGTTTATGGGCAACCATTATGTAATTCCAATTGAAATTTCGAAAGAATAGAGAAAACAACCTCCTCTCCACATAGAAACACTGTTTATTCTCCATTTCTCCTTATAATCCTCCAAAACTCCCACAAATGTTGTTCGAGTCCCTGAAATCCGAGACGGATGCCATTGCTTATGTTTTGCATCCAATAGAAAATGCGGTAGTTTTTCGATATGAAACGATGGTGACGTACTATCGGATGCTCATGAACGATTATTTCGATCGTTTGATGCCTAGAATGCCGTCCTTCACCATTAGAGTGAGCTAAGGCAGCCAGAAACGGAAAAAATACTTCAAACATGCTATTATGGGCAACCGTTAGGCAATTCCAATTGAAATTTTATGGAAATAGAGAAAACAAGCTCCTCTCCACATAGAAACAATGTTTACTCTCCATTTGTTCTCAAATTCCTCCAAAACATCCACGAATACCGTTCGAGTGCCAGAAATCAGAGACGGGTGCTATTACTATGTCTTGCATCCAAGAATAAATTATTATTGTTTTTCGGTATAAAACGATAGTGACGCACTATAGGAATCTCGGGAATGAAGATTTTGATTGTTTGAGGCATTGAAAACCCTTCTTCATCCATTAGAGTGAGCTATGGCAACCAGAAACCGAAGAATACTTCAAACCTGCTATTATGGGCAACCATTGGGCAATTCCAATTGAAATTACATGTGAATAGAGGAAACAACCTCCTCTCTGCATACAAACAACGTTTACTCTCTATTTGTCCTCATATTCCTTTAAAACTCCCACAAAATCCATGTGAGTGCCAGAAATCAGAGACAGGTGCCATTGCTTGTGTTTTGAATCCAAGAGTAAATTCGTGTAGTTTTCGGTCGAAAACGATGGTAACGAACTATCGGATGCTTATGGATGAAGATTTCGATAGTTTAAGGCCTAAAATGTTGTTCTTCGTCCATTAGAGTGAGCTAGGGCAGCCAGAAGCCGAAAAATGGTTCAAACCTGCTATTTTGGGCAACCGTTGGGCAGTTCAATTGAAATTTTGTGGGAATAGAGGAAACAACCTCCTCTCCACATAGGAACAACGTTTACTCTCCATTTTGTCCTTGATGTGTGACAGGTAATGGAATGTTTGGAGTTCAGAATTGAAGAATAGAGCAGAGGATAGAGATCTGAGATAAAGGCTATGCCACCACTTAAGATTAGGAAATGAAGTTCACCACAACTGAGATTAAAGGCTAGGCCACCCTCCCAATTGATAAAGAACTCACTTGTCTCACCACTAACCTGCCCACATTTAGATAAACAAAACAAGATTAACAACAAGTTTTGAAAGAACTTGCAACTTCCGAATTCTCATTCAACAAATCTAATCTTCTAAGTTACAAAGACTCTCTTTTAAATAAGACATACAACATTGGTAATGACATACATAAGCATTTAATAGACAACAACTTCTAAGGCTGATTACACAACTTACTAGGCTACAACTTTCTAGACATTGAATGCTGAAAAAAGTAAACAACCAACAACTTTCAATGCTGATTACACAACTTACTAAGCTACAACTCTCTAGACATTGAATGCTGAAAAAGTAAATGATAGAGTGGATTTCCAAGGCTAAAGTCTTCAAAATTCGTCCAAACTCTTCAACTCCCATTTAATTTGAAATTTGAATCTTCATTTGAGTTTAGACACCAAAATAATCGCTTCCCATCATAGTTGACTCATTAATAAAGCCAATTAAGCAAAACTTGGCCCAATTCAGCTTGAGGACCAAGCTGAAATTGAGAGCTAAAGTTGGAGCTCGAAATTTCCTTGATGTCACTTGCTAACATCATCAAATTAGTCATGTTGCTCCTGCATCATTCTCCCCTCCTTGATTGAGATTTGCCCTCAAATCCTCCGCATCTTCATTTTCAGGCAAGAATGGAGTTAAGTCACCAATATTGAAAGTGGCAGAAATATTGGTTTCTCCAGGCAATTCAAGCTTGTATGCATTACTTCCAACCTTCTCAAGAATTTTGAAATGGCCATCACCACGAGCCATGAGCTTGTTCTTCCTTCGAGAGGGAAACCTTTCCTTCCTTAAATGAAGCCAAACCAGATCACCAGGCTTAAATTCATGGGAGTTGCGATGCTTGTTTGCCTTTTGCTTGTACAATTTATTCACCCTTTCAATTCTGGTCTTCACTTGTTCATGGAGCCTTTTCATTTCTTTGGCACGTTGTTCAGCTTCAAAACTCACTTGGGACTCAATAGGAGGTGGGATCAAATCAGTGGGAGTAAGAGGGTTCACTCCATAATTCACTTCAAATGGAGACTTTCCTGTTGCATATGATGGAGCTCTATTGTATGCAAACTCAGCATGGGGAAGCTTGTTATCCCAATCTTTGATATTTTTTTCACACCAAACTTCTGAGAAGAGTTAAGAGTGTTCTATTTGTCACTTCTGTTTGTCCATCAGTTTGAGGATGGTATGCAGTACTAAACAAGAGCTTTGTCCACAAGAATTTCCATAAGCATCTCCAAAAATGACTTAAAACTTAGAATCTCTATCACTTACAATGGTCTTTGAAACTCCATGAAGCTTGAGAATTTCTTTGAAATAGATATCAGCAACATGAGAAGCATCATCTGATTTCGTGCATGCGATGAAATGAGCCATTTTTGAAAAACGATCAACAACTACCATGATAGCATCTTTCCCTCTTTGAGTTCTTGGTAGTGCCACAATAAAATCCATGCTTACATCTTCCCAAGGCTGATGTGTAGGCAGAGGAGTATACATTCCTTGATGAAATTGACTCTTAGCTTTATGACAAATAGAGCATCTTGACACAACATTATGGACATCACCAGCCATCTTAGGCCAATAAAAGTGTTCTTGCAGGATGTCAATTGTCTTATTGATGCCAAAATGACCAGCAACAGCTCCACCATGGGCTTCTTTCACCAAGAGATCACGCATTGAGCTTTTGGGAATGCACAACTTGTTCTTCTTAAAAAGAAAACCTTCCTGAATCACATAAGGGCCTGAAAGAGCAGCCCTTTCTTCCTCAAAGAATTGAGAAAAGTCTTGATCATCCTTGTAAAGAGGTTTAATAAAATGAAAACCAAGAATTTTAGCTTCAACAATAGATAGAAGAGAATACCTCCTTGAAAGTGCATCAGCCACAACATTGGTTTTTCTAGATTTATGCTTTGAAACAAATGAGAAGGATTGAAGAAATTCAACCCATTTAGCATGCCTTGGATTCAACTTGTGCTGAAAAATAAGACATGATGAAATTAGGTTATAAACCGGGAGACTAAATTAGGTTCCCAGGGAAATAAAATTCCCTGGGAACCGGGAGATCGCCATCTTCAACTGAAAAATAAGAGATGACTAAATTAGGTTATGAAAAGCATATCATTTAATTTAAAAAATTCATATTATACAAAAAATATAGAAAATAGCCTGTAGCTCAAAATAATTCCGCAGAAATGTCTATTGGAACTGGTAGATCATCATCTTCAAAGTAAAAAAAGAGAAGACAAAATTAGGCCAAAAAATCATACCATTTCATAAAAAGATACATATCTTTCAGAAAATGTAGAAAAATAGTTTCAAGCTAAGCAAAAATGTCCGTTAGACCCAGGAGATCGCCATCTTCAATCGAAAAAATAAGAGAGACAAACTTAGGCTATATAAATAACATAATATTTAATAAAAATTTCTATATCTTCTGTGAAATGTAAAAAAATAGCACCGAGCTCAAAAAAATATGCAAAAATGTCCATTGGAACTGGGAGATCGCCACCTTCAACTTAAAATTACGAGAAGAAACAATTATGCTATATAAATCATATCGTTTAACAAAAAGATACATAACATTCCGAAAATGTAGAAAATAGCGCAAAGCTCAGAAAATCCGCAAAAATGTTCATAGTAGTCAGGAGATTGCCATCTTCATCAAAAAAATAAGAGAAGAAAAATAGCCTCAAGCTCAGAAAAATCGGTAAAAATGTCCGTAAGAGCCGGGGATCGCCATTTTCAACTGAATAATAAGAGAAGACAAAATTAGGTTATAAAAAGCATATCATTTAATATAAAGAATCATATCATACAGAAAATGTAGAAAATAGCTCGGAGCTCAGAAAAATCCGAAAAAATGTCCATTGGAACCGGAAGATTACCATCTTCTATTGAAAATAAAAGAACACAAAATTAGGCTAAAAATCATATCATTTACTAAAAAGATACATATCTGCCGTAAAATGTAAAAAATAGCACCGAGCTAAGAAAAATCTGCATAAATGTCCGTTGGAACCGGGAGATCGTAATATTCAAGCGAAAAAAGAGAAAACAAGATTAGGCCAAAAAATTATATCATTTAATAAAAAGATTCATATCTTCCAGAAAATGTTGGAAAAAAAGCCCAAACCGAAAAATCCACAAAAATATCCGTTGGAACCTAGAGATCGCCATCTTCAACTGAAAAATATGAGAATACAAAATTTGGCTTAAAAATCTTGTCATTTAATAAAGAGATACATATCTTTAATCAAAGGTGGAAAATGGCATGGAGGTCAGAAAAATCAGCAAAAATATCTGTTGGAACTGGGAGCTTGCCATCTTCGACTGAAAAATAACAGATGAAAAAATTAGGATATAATAATCATATGACTTAATATAATGATTCGTATCTTCTAAAAAGTGTTATTTAATAAAAAGATACATTTTTTCAATAAACTGTAGAAAATAGTCTCGAGCTAAGAAAAACCCGCAAAAATGTCCAGTTCTCAGAAAAATCACCTTCTTCAACAATAAATAAGAGAAGACAAAATAAGGTATCATTTAATAAAATGATCCAAAAAACGTATAAAATAGCCCAGTTCTCAGAAAAATCCCTAAAAATTTCAGTTGGAACCGAAAGATCGCTATCTTCAATTGAAAAATATGAGAAGACAAAATTAGGCTATAAAAGTTATATCATTTAATATAAAGATTCTTGCCTTACAGAAAATGTTGAAAATAGTCCGAAGCAACGAAAAATTCGCAAAAAGGTACATTGGAACTGGGAGATCACCATATTCAACAAAATAAATAAGAGAAGACAAAATAAGGCCAAAATGATATTATTTAAAAAAAGATCCACATCTCTGAGAAAATAGAGAAAATATGCTTGAGGTCGGAAAATTCCTCAAAAATGTCCGTTGGAACCAGGAGATCGCTATTTTCAACTAAAAATAATAAGAGAAGACAAACGTAGACTATAAAAATCATCATTTACTAAAAGATCCATATCCTCAATTAATTGTATAAAATAGCCCAAGCTCAGAAAAATACGTAAAAATGTCGTTGGAAACATGAGAACACCATCTTCAACTGAAAAATATGAGAAGAAAAACATAAGCTATAAGTTTCATATCATTTAGTAAAAAGATCCATATCTTCCATAAAATATAGAAAATAGCCCTCAACTCAGAAAAATCTGCAAAAATGTCCTGGAGATCGCCATCTTCAACTAAAAAATAAGACAAGACAAATTTAGGCTATAAAAATCATATCATTTAATAAAAAGAGCCATATGTTCCATAAAATGTAGAAAATAGCTCGAAAGTTGGAACCCGGAGATCGCCATTTTCAACAGAAAAAAGAGAGAAGAAACATATTAGGCCAAAAATCATATCCTTTAATAAAAAGATTCATATCTTTCATAAAATATAGAAAATATCCCGAAGCTCTGAAAAATCAGTAAAAATGTCCGTCGAAACCGTGAGATTGTCATCTTCAACTTAAAAAACGAGTAGCCAAAATTAGGCTAAAAATCATACCATTTAATAAAAAATACATATCTTATAGAAAATGTAGAAAAATAGTCCCAAGCAATGAAAAGTCCGCAAAAATTTCCGTTGGAACCAGGAGATCGACATCTTCACCTGAAAAAATAAGAGAAGAAAAATGTAAGCTATGCTCATTTAATAAAAGATACATATCTTATATAAAATGTAGAAAATAGCACCTATCTCAGAAAAATCGGGAAAATATCAGTTTGATTCGGGATATAGCCATCATTAATTGAAAAATAAGAGAAGGCAAAATTAGGCATAATATTAAATCATTTAATAAAAAGATCCATATCTTCCAGAAAATTTAGAAAATAGCCCCAAGGTCAGAATAATCTGCAAAAAGTTTGTTGGAACAGGGAGATCGCCATCTTAGCTGAAAAATAAGAGAAGACAAAATTTGGCCAAAAAATCATATCATTTAATAAAAAGATCAATAACTCCCAAAATTATAGAAAAATTGCCCCAAGCTCAGAAAAATCCACAAAAATGTCCATTAGAACCGAAAAATTACCATCTTCAGCTGAAAATTATGTTATAAAATCAAATTAATATAAATATCCATATCTTATAGATAATGTAGAAAATGGCGCGGAGCGCAAAAAAATCTTCACAAATGTAATGGAACCGATGGATCGCCATTGTCAATTGAAAAAAGAGAAGACAAAATTGGGCCAAAATCATATTATTAATAAAATATCCATTTCTTCTAGAAAAGGTAGAAAAATAGTCCCAAGCTAAGAAAAATCCTCAACATGTCTGTTGGAACTGGTAGATCGCCAACTTCAACTGAAAAAAATAAGGGAAGACAAATGTAGGCTATAAAAATCATATCATTTAATAAAAAATAAGGATCTTTTATAAAATATAGAAAATAGTACCGAACTCTTAAAAATTCGCAAAAATGTCAATTGAAACTGGGAGATCGCCTTCTTCAACTGAAAAATAAAAGAAGACAAAATTAGGCCAAAAATCATTTAGAAAATTAGGCCAAAAATCTTAAAAAGAAACATATATTCCAGAAAATTTAGAAAATAGCCCCGAAGACAGAATAACAAGCAAAAATGTCCATTGGAACCAGAGATCGCCATCTTCAATTGAAAAATAAAAGAAGACAAAATTAGACCATAAAAATCATATCATTTAAGATAAAGATCCATATATTCCAGAATATGTAGAAAATATCCTGGAGCTCAGAAAAATCAGCAAAAATTTTCATTGAAACCAAGAGTTTGCCATCTTCAACTGAAAAATAAGATAAGACTAAATTACACCATAAATATCTTATCATTTAATATAAAGATCCATATCTTCCAGAATATGTAGAAAATAGACTGGAGCTCAGAAAAATCTGCAAAAATTTCCGTTGGAACCGAGAGATCATCAACTTCAACTGGAAAAAATAAGAGAGACAAATGTATGCTATAAAAATCATATCATTTAATAAAAGATTCTATATCTTCTATAAAATGTAGAAAACAGCACCGAGCTCAGAAAATCTGTAAAGTGTTTCCGTTGGAACTGTGAGATCACCATCTTCAACTGAAAAATAAGATGAGACAAAATTAGGCAATAAAAATCATATCATTTAATATAAAGATTCATATCTTATAGAAAAAGTAGAAAATATTCTTGAGCTCAGAAAAATTCGCCAAAATGTTTGTTGGAACCAGGAGATCGTCATCTTCATCTAAAAATAGAAATGAAAAAATTCGGCCAAAAAATCATTTCTTATCTTAAAAAGATCCATACCTTCGAAAATATAGCAAAACAGACTTAAGGTAAGAAAAATCCGCAAAAATTCAAGTGGAACCAAAAGATCGCCATCTTCAACTGAAAAAAATAAGAAAAGAAAAACGTAGGTTTTAAAAATCATATCATTTATAAAAATGTAGAAAATAGCACCGAGCTTATAAAAATCCGTAAAAATATCCGTTGAAACATGGAGATCGCCATCTTCAACTACAAAAATAAGACAAGACAAAATTAGGCCAAAAATCATACCATTTTATAAAATGATCCATATCTTCCAGAAAATTTAGAAAATAGTCCAGGGCTCCGAATAATACGGAAAAATGTCCATTAGAAACGGGAGATCACTATCTTCAACTGAAAAATAAAAGAAGATAAAACATATCATTTAATAAAAGATACATTACTTCTCGAAAATGTATAAAATAGCCCCGCGGTCAGAAAATCTGCAACAATGTCCCTTGGAATCGGGAGATCGACATCTTTAACTAAAAATAAAAGATTACAAAATTAGGTTATAAGCATCATATCATTTAATATCAAGATTCATATTATACAAAAATATAGAAAATTGCCTAAAGTTCGAAAAAATTCGCACAAATGCCCATTGGAACATGGAGATCGCCATTTTCAAATTAAAAAAGAGAAGATAAAATTAGGGCAAAAAATCATTTCATTTTATAAAAAGATACATATCTTCCAAAAAATATAGAAAAATAGTCTCAGGCTAAGAAAAATCTGAAAAAATGTCCGTTGCAACCGGGAAACTGCCATCTTCAACTTAAAAAAAAAGAGAATACGAACGTAGGCTATAAAAATCATATTATATAATAAAAAATTCTATATCTTCCATAATATGTAGGAACTAGCACTGAGCTTCAAAAAATACGCAAAAATGTCCGTTGGAACTGGGAGATCGTAATCTTTACTAAAAATAAGAGAAGACAAAATTAGGCTTTAAAATCATATATTTAATAAAAAGATTCGTAACTTTTCGAAAATTTTAAAATTATTATGGAGCTCAGAAAAATCGGTAAAAATCTTCGAGATCTCCATCTTCAATTGAAAAATAAGAGATGAAAAAATTAGATAAAAAAATCAAATTATTTAATTAAAAGATCTATAACTTCTCGAAAATGTAGAAAAATATCCCCAAGCTTAGAAAAATCGATAAAAAATATCTGTTGGAACCGGGAGATCGCCATCTTCAACTAAATAATAAGAGAAGACAAAATTAGGTTATAAAAATCATCTAATTTAATATAAAGATTCATATCATACAGAAAATGTAGAAAATAGCTCGAAGCTCAGAAAACTCCGAAAAATGTCCGTTGGAACATGGAGATCGCCAGCTTTAACTGAAAATAAAAGAAGACAAAATTAGGTCAAAAATCATATCGTTTAATAAAAAGATTCATATCTTCCAAAAAATTTAGAAAAATGGTCCCAAGCAAAGAAAATCTGCAAAAATGTCTGCTGGAACCGGTAGATCGCCATCTTCACTGAAAAAATAAGAGAAGAAAATGTAGGCAATAAAAATCATCTCATTTAATAAAAAGATACATATCTTCCATAAAATGTAGAAAATATCAGAAAAATCCGCAAAAATATCAGTCGGAACCGGGAGATCGACATCTTCAACTGAAAAATAAGAGAAGGCAAAATTAGGCCAAAAATCAAATCATTTAATAAAAGATCCATTTCTTCAAGAAAATTAATAGACACGAGTTCAGAAATATCCGCAAAAATGTCTGTTGGAACCGAGAGATCGCCATCTTCGAGTGAAAAATAAGAGAAGACCAAATTTGGCCAAAAATCATATCATATAATAAAAAGATCCTTAACTTCCCAAAAATGTATAAAAATAACCCCGAGATCAGAAAAATCTGCAAAACTGTCTGTTGGAATCGGGAGATCACCCTCTTCAGCTGAAAAATAAGAGAAGACAAAATTATGCTATAAAAATCATATCATTTGATATAAATATCCATATCTTATAGATAATGCAGAAAATATCATGGAACTTAAAAAACCGCACAAATGTAAATTAGAACTGAGAGATCGCCATCTTCAACTGAAAAAAGAGAAGACAAAATTGGGCCAAAAATCATATCATTTAATTAAAATATCCATATCTTCAAAAAGGTAGAAAAATAGTCCCAAGCTAAGAAAAATCCGCGAAAATGTCTTTTGGAACGTGTAGATCAATATCTTCAACTTAAAAAATAAGAGAAGACAAATGTAGACTGTAATAATCATATCATTTAATAAACATATCCTTATCTTTCGTAAAATATAGAAAATAGCACCGAGCTCATAAAAATCCGCAAAACTGTCTGTTGGAACCGGGAGATCGCCATCTTCAATTGAAAAATAAGAGAAGACAAAATTATTCCAAAAATCATATCATTAAAAAGATACATATATTCCAGAAAATTAGAAAATAGCTTCGAGGTTAGAATAATACACAAAAATATTTGTTAGAACTGGGAGATTGCCATCTTCAACTGAAAAATATGAAAAGACAAAATTAGACCATAAAAACAATACCAAATAATATAAAGATGCATATCTTCCAGAATATATAGAAAATAGCATGGAACTCAGAAAAATCCGCCTAAATTTCTGTTATAACCAAGCGATCACCATCTTCAACTGAAAAATAAGAGAAGACAAATGTAAGCTATTAAAATCATATCGTTCAATAAAAAGTTCTATATCTTCCATAAAATGTAGAATATAGCACCGAGCTCAGAAATCCACAAAAATATTAGTTGGACAGGAGATCGCTATCTTCAACTGAAAAATAAGAGAAGACAAAATTAGGCTATAAAAATCATATCATTTAATATAAGATTCATATCTTACAGAAAATGTAGAAAATAGCCCAAAGCTCAGAGAAATCCGCAAAAATATGAGTTGGAACCGGGAGATCGTCATCGTCATCTGAAAATAGAGAAGACAAAATTAGGCAATAAAATAAAATCAATTCATTAAAGATCCATATCTTTCAGAAAATGTAAAACAACATACTCAAGCTAAGAAAAATCTGCAAAAATGTCCATTGGAACCGGGAGATCGCCATCTTCAACTGAAAAACTGAAAGAAATAAGAGAAGGCAAACGTAGGCTATAAAAATCATTTATTATAAAAATGTAGAAAATAGCACCGAGCATATAAAAATCCACAAAAAAGTCCATTGGAACAGGGAGATCGCCATCTTCAACTGAAAAATAAGAGAAGACAAAATTAGGCCAAAAATTATATCAATTATTAAAAGATCCACATCTTCTATAAAATTTAGAAAATAGTCCCAGGTCGGAATAATACGCAAAATGTCTGTTATAAACGGGAGATCACTATCTTCAACTGAAAAATAAAAGAAGACAAAATTAGGCCAAAAATCATATCATATAATAAAAAGATCTATAACTTCTTGAAAATGTAGAAAAATAGCCCCGGCTCAGAAAAATCCGCAAAAATGTCCCTTGGAACCGGGAGATTACCATCTTCAACGTAAAAATAAGAGAAGACAACATTAGGTTATAAAATTATATCATTTAATATAAAGATTAATATGACACAAAAAATTGTATAGTAAATAGCCCGAATCTTAAAAACAATCCACACAAATGTCCATTTGAACCGGCAGATCGCCATCTTCAAATTGAAAAAGAGAAGACAAAATTAGGCCAAAAATCATATCATTTCATAAAAAGAGACATATTTTCCAAAAAATGTAGAAAAATAGTCTCAAGCTAAGAAAAATCTGCGAAAACCGGGAGACTGCCATCTTCAACTGAAAAAATAAGAGAAAACAAACGGAGACTCTAAAAATCATTATATTTAATAAAAAGAGTTATATCTATCAAAAATGTAAAAATAGCACCGAGCTTTAAAAAATACGCAAAAATGTCCGTTCGAACCGCTAGATCGCCAACTTTAAGTGAAAAAATAAGAGAAGACAAAATTAGGCTATACTAATCATATCATTTAATAAAAAGATCCATAACTTCCCGAAAATTTAGAAAATTGACCGATGCTCAAAAAATCCGCAATAATATTCGTTGAATCCGTTAGATCGCCATCTTCGACTGAAAAAAAATAAGAGAAGAAATAATTCGGTCAAAAAATCATATCATTTAATAAAAAGTACATAACTTCTCAAAAATGTAGAAAAATAGCCCCGAACTCAGAAAAATCGACAAAAAATGTCCGTTGGAACCAGGAGATTGCCATCTTCAACGGAATAATAAGAGAAGATTAAATTAGGTTATAAAAATCAAATCATTTAATATAAAAATCATATCGTACAGAAAATGTAGAAAATAGCTCGTAGCTTGGAAAATTCCGAAAAATGTCCATTGGAACTAGGAGATCGCCATCTGCAACTGAAAAATAAAAAAGACAAAATTAAGCCAAAAATGATATCATTTAATTCAAAGATACATATCTGTCATAAAATATAGAAAATAACACCGAGCTCAGAAAAATCCGCACAATTTTCCGTTGGAACCGGAAGATTGCATTATTCAACTGAAAAAAGAGAAGACAACATTAGGCCAAAAAGTCATATCATTTATTAAAAAAATTCATATCTTCCAGAAAAAGTAAAAAAGCCCCAAGTTAAGAAAAATCCGCAAAAAATGTCTGTTGCAACCGGAACATTGCCATATTCAACTAAACAAATATGAGAAGACAAAATTAAGCTACAAAAATCTTGTCATTTAATAAAGATATCCATATCTTTAATAAAATATAAGAAAATAGCATGGAGCTTAGAAAAATCCGCCAAAATGTCTGTTGGAACTGGGAGATCGCCATCTTCAACTGAAAAATATGAGAAGACAAAATTAGGCAATAAAAATCATATCATTTAATATAAAGATTCTTATCTTCCAAAAAGTGTACAAAATAACACCGAGCTCAAAAAAATCCACAAAAATGTCCGTTGGAACCGGGAGATTGCCATCTACAACTAAAAAAATAAGAGGAGAAAATTAGGCTAAAATATCATATTATTTAATAATATGATACATATCGTCAAAAAAGTGGAAAATAGTCCGGAACTCGGAAAAATCAGAAAAAATGTCTGTTTGAACCGGGAGATTGCCATCTTCAACTAGAATATAAGAGAAGACTTCAAAATATCATACCATTTAATAAAATGATGCATATCTTCCAAAAAATTGGAAAATAGTCCGGAGCTCAGAAACATCCGCAAAAATTCCTGTTGGAACCGGGAGATCGCCATCTTAAATTGAAAAATAAGAGAGGCCAAAATTAGGCCAAAAAATCATATCATTTAATAAAAAGATCTCCATCTTCAACTAGAAAATAAGAGAAGACAAATTTAGGCTATAAAAATCATATCAATTAATTAAAAGATCCATATCTTTCATAAAATGTAGAAAATAACACCAAGCTCAGAAAAATGATATATAAAAATATTATAGTTGAAGATGGCGATATCCCGGTTACAATAGACATTTAGATGAAGATGGCAATTTTCTGGTTTCGAATTTTGTCTTCTCTTATATTTCAATTAAAGATGGCGATTTTTCGATTTCAACGGACATTTTTTGGCCTAATTTTGTCTTCTCTGATATCATTTAATAAAACGATCCTTATCTTCCAGAAAATGTGAAAAATATCCCAAATCTCAGAAAAATCCTCAAAAAATGTCCGTTGGAACCGAGAGATTGCCATTTTCAACCGAGATATAAGAGAAGACAAAATAAGACCAAAAATCATATCATTTAATAAAAAGATAGTCATCATCAACTGAATAATAAGAGA
This sequence comes from Scilla litardierei, assembly GCA_030789695.1. Taxonomy (NCBI): domain Eukaryota; kingdom Viridiplantae; phylum Streptophyta; class Magnoliopsida; order Asparagales; family Asparagaceae; genus Scilla; species Scilla litardierei. The sequence goes on from JAULAV010008719.1 coordinate 44,529, forward strand.
AGACAAAATACGGCAACAAAAATCAAATCAATTAATAAAAGATCCAAATCTTATAGAAAGTATAGAAAGTAGCTCAAAGCCCAGAAAAATCTGCAAAAAATGTTTGTTGGAACCGGGAGATCGTTATATTCATCTAAAAATAAAAGATGACAAAATTACACCATAAAAATCATATGATCTTACAGAAAATATAGAAAATAGCCCGGTGCTCAGAAAATTTCGGAAAAATTCCGTTGGAACCGGGAGATCGCCATATTCAACTGAAAAATAACAGTAGACAAGCTTAGTCGATAAATATCATATCATTTAATAAAAGATCCAAATCTTCAATAAACTGTATAAAATAGTTCCGAGTTTAGAAAAATCTATAAAAATGACTGTTGGAACTAAGAGATTGACATCTTCAACTGAAAAATCAGAGAAGATAGGCTATAAAAATCATATCATCTAATATAAATATTCATATCTTAAGAAAAATTTAGAATATAACCCGGAGCTCAGAAAAATCTGCAAAAATGTCCGTTCTAACCGGGCAATCGCCATCTTCAACGAAAAAATAATAGAAGACAAAATTTGGCCAAAAATCATATCATTTAATTAAAAGATTTATAAGTTCCTGAAAATGTAGAAAAATAGCCTCGAGCTTAGAAAAAGTGGCAAAAATATCCGGGGAAATTACAACCTTCAATTGAAAAATAAGAGAAGACAAAAATAGTGTATAAAATCATCTCATTTAATCTAAAGATACATATCTTACCGATAATGTATAAAATAGCCCGGAGCTCAGAGAAATCTGCAAAAATGTCCTTTGGAACTGGGAGATCGCCATCTTCATCTGAAAAATACGAGAAGATAAAATTAGGCCAAAAATCATATTATTTAATAAAAGATACAAATCTTGCAGAAAATAGCCTTTAGGTCAAAATAATCCGCAACAATATCCTTGGAACCATGAGAATGCCATCTTCAACTGAAAAATAAGAGAAGACAACATTAAGCCAAAAAATCATATCGTTTAATAAAATGATCCATATCTTTCAAAAAATGTAGAAAAAGAGCCCCAAGCCAAAAAAATCAGAAAAAAATGTCCAATGGAACTGGTAAATCGTAATATTTATCTGAAAAATGAGAGAATAAAAACGTAGGATATAAAAATCATATCATTAAATAAAAATTTCATATCTTCCGTAAAAAGTAGAAAATAGCACCGAGCTTCGAAATATCCGTAAAAATTTCCGTTTGCACCGGAAGATAGCCATCTTCAACAGAAAAATAAAAGTAGACAAAAAATTAGGCCAAAATCATATCATTTGATAAATATATCCATTTCTTCAAGAAAATTTAGAAAATAACCACGAGGTCAAAATAATATGCAAAAATGTTTGTATGAATCAGGAGATCGCCATCTTCAACAGAAAAATAGAGGAAGACAAATTTAGGCCAAAAAGCATATCATTTAATAGAAAGATCCATAACTTGAAAATGTAGAAAAATAGAACCGAATTCAGAAAAATCCGCAAAAAAATATGTTGAAACCGGGAGATCGCCATCTTCAACTGCAAAATAAGAGAAGACAAAATTAGGCAATAATCATATAATTTAGTAAAAAGATCCATATCATCCCAAAAATTTAGAAAATAGCCCGGATCTCAGAAAAATATGCAAAAATATTCGTTGAAACCGTGAGATCGCCATCTTCAATTGAAAAAAATAAGAGAAGTAAAAATTAGGTCAAATAATCATATCATTTAATAAAAAGATCCATAAATTCGCGAAAATGTAGAAAAATAGCACCGAGCTTAGAAAAAACAACAAAAATGTACGTTGGAACTGGGAGATCGCCATCTTCAACTGAATAATAAGAGAAGATTAAATTAGGTTATAAAAAATCAAATTATTTAATATAAAAATTAATATCGTTTAGAAAATGTAGAAAATAGCTCGGATTTCAGAAAAATCCGAAAAAATATCCGTTGAAACTGGGAGATCGCCATCTGCAACTGAAAAATAAAATAAGACAAAATTAGGCCAACTGATATCATTTAATAAAAAGATATATATCTGCCATAAAATGTAGAAAATAACAACGAACTCAGGAAAATCCGCACAATTTTCCATTGGAACCGGAAGATCGCATTATTCAACCGAAAAAAGAGAAGACAACATTAGGCCAAAAAATCATATCATTTAATAAAAGTTTCATATCTTCCACAAAAAGTACAAAAAGCCACAAGCTAAGAAAAATCCCCAAAATGTCCGTTGCAACACGAAGATTGCCATATTCAACTAAAAAATAAGAGAAAACAAAATTAAGCTACAAAAATCTTGTCATTTAATAAAGAGAACTATATCTTTAATAAAATATAGAAAGTAGCCAGGAGCTCAGAAAAATCGCTAAAATGTCTGTTGGAACTGGGAGGTCGCCATCTTCAACTAAAAATTTGTGAAGACAAAATTAGGCTATAAAAATCATATCATTTAATATAAAGATTCTTATCTTCCAGAAAGTGTATAAAATAACACAGAGCTCAGAACAATTCGCAAAAATGTCTGTTAGAACCGGGAGATCGCCATCTTCAACTAAAAAAAAGAGAAGACAAAATTAGGCCAAAATATCATATTATTTAATAATATGATACATATCGTCAAAAAGTGGAAAATAGCACAGAACTCAGAAAAAATCCACAAAAATGTCTGTTGGAACTAGGAGATCGCTATCTACAACTGGAATGTAAGAGAATACAAAATTTGTTCAAAATATCATACCATTTAATAAAATGATGCATATCTTCCAAAAAAGTGGAAAATAACCTGGAGCTCAGAAACATCCGCAAAAATGCCTGTTGGAACCGGGAGATCGCCATCTTAAACTGAAAAATAAGAGAAGACAAAATTAGGCAAGAAAATCATATCATTTAATAAAAAGATCGACATCTTCAACTGGAAAATAAGAGTAAACAAATTTAGGCTATAAAAATCATATCAATTAATAAAAAGATCCATATCTTTAATGTAGAAAATAACACTAAGCTCAGAAAAAGATAGATAAAAATATTTTCAGTTGAAGATGGCAATATCTCGGTTACAACATACATTTTATAGATGAAGACGGTGATTTTCCGATTTCGAATTTTGTCTTCTTTTATATTTCAATTAAAGATGGCGATTTCCCGGTTTCAACGGACATTTTTCGCCCAATTTTATCTTCTTTGATATCAGTTAGTAAAACAATCCTTATCTTCCAGAAAATATGAAAAATAGCCCAAAGCTCAGAAAAATCCGCAAAAATGTCCGTTGGAACCGGATGATCGCCATATTCAACAACAAAATGAGAACAAAAAATCATATCTTTTAATAAAAATATAGTCATCATTAACTGAAAAATAAGAGAAGACAAATAAGGCAACAAAAATTATATTAATTAATAAAAACATACTTATCTTACTGAAAATATAGAAACTAGCCCCACGCTTAGACATATCGCCGTCTTCAACTGAAAAATAAGAGAAGACAAAATTAGGCCTTAAAATCATATCATTTAATATAAAGATCCAAATCTTAATGAAAATGTAGAAAATAGCTCAGAGCTCAGAAAAATCCGCAAAAAATGCCCGTTGGAAATAGGAGATCGCTATATTCTTCTAAAAGATAAGCGAAGACAAAATTAGGCCATAAAAATCATATTATTTGATATAAAGATCCATATCCAACAGAAAATGTAGAAAATAGCCCGATGCTCCGAAAATTTCCTAAAAATTTCTGTTGGAACCGGGAGATTGATATATTCAACTGAAAAATAACAGTAGACAAACATAGCTGATAAATATCATATATTTAATAAAAAGATCCATATCTTCAATAAACTGTAGAAAATAGATCGGAGTTTAGAAAAATCCATATAAATGGTTGTTGGAACTGGGAGATCGACATCTTCAACTGAAAACTCAGAGAAGGCAAAATTAAGCTATAAAAATCATATCATTTAATATAAATATTCATATCCTACATTAAATTTAGAATATAGTCCAGAGCTCAGAAAATCCGCAAAAATGTCTGTTGTAACCGGGCAATCGCCACTTTAAACGAAAAAAATAATATAAGACAAAATTTGGCTAAAAAATCATATCATTTAATTAAAAGATCTATAAGTTCTCGAAAATGTAGAAAAATAGCCGCGAGCTTAGAAAAAGTTGCAAAAATATCAATTGGAACGGGAAAATTGAAATCTTCAACTGAAAAATAAGAGAAGACAAACTTAGTCAATAAAATCATATCATTTATTATAAAAATCCATATCATCCAGAATATTTAGAAAATAGCCAAAAGCTCAGAAAATCTGCATAAATGTTCGTTGGAAATGAGAGATCGCCATCTTCAACAGAAAAAAGAGAAGACAAAATTAGGCCAAAATATATCATTTAATAAAAAGATCCATAACTTCTCGAAAATGTAGAAAAATAGGCCCAAGCTCAGAAATATCCGCAAAATGTCCGTTGGAAGCGGGAGATCGCCATCTTCAAGTGAAAAATAAGAGAAGACAAAATTAGGCTTCAAAAATCATATCATATAATAAAAGAGCCGTATCTTCAATAAATTGTAGAAAATAGCCGCGAGCTCTAAACACTCCGTAAAAATGTCCGTTGGAACCGGGAGATCACCATATTCCACGAAAAAAATAGGAGAAGACAAAATTAAGCAACAAAAATCTTGTCATTTAATAAAGAGATCCATATCTTTAATAAAATATAGAAAATAGCCTAGAGCTCAAAAAAATCTGCCAAAATGTCTGTTGGAACTGGGAGATCGCAATCTTCAACTAAAAAAATATGCGAAGACAAAATTAGGCTATAAAAATCATATCATTTAATATAAAGATTCTTATCTTCCAGAAAGTGTACAAAATAACATCGAGCTCAAAAAATCTGTAAAAATGTCCGTTGGAACCGAAAGTCGACATCTTCAACTAAAAAATAAGAGAAGACAAAATTAGGCCACAATATCATATTATTTAATAATATGATACATATCGTCAAAAAGGTAGAAAATAACCCAGAACTCAGAAAAACCCCAAAAATGTCTGTTGGAACCAGGAGATCACCATCTTCAACTGGAATGTAAGAGAAGAAAAAAATTAGGTCAAAAATCACACCATTTAATAAAATGATTCATATCTTCAAAAAAAGTTGAAAATAGCTCGGTGCTCAGAAACATCCGCAAAAATGCCCGTTGGAAACGAGAGATCGCCATCTTAAACTGAAAAATTGGAGAAGACAAAATTAGGCAAGAAAATCATATTAATTAATAAAAAGATCGCCATCTTCAACTGGAAAATAAGAGAAGACAAATTTAGACTATAAAAATCATATTAATTAATAAAAAGAATCATATCTTTCATAAAATATAGAAAATAACACCAAGCTCAGAAAATGATATGTAAAAATATTATCAGTTGAAGATGGCAATATCCCAGTTACAACAGACATTTTTATAAATGAAATGGTGATTTCCCTGTTCTGAATTTTGTCTTCTCTTATATTTCAATTAAAGATGGTAATTTCCCGGTTTCAATGGACATTTTTTGGCCTAATTTTGTCTTCTCTGATATCATTTAGTAAAACTATCCTTATCTTCCAGAAAATATGAAAACTAGCCCAAAGCTCAAAAAAATCTGCAAAAAATATACGTCGGAACCGGGATATCGCCATCTTCAACCGTGATATAAGAGAAGATAAAATAAGACCAAAAAATCATATCATTTAATAAAATGATAGTCATCATCAACTGAAAAATAAGAGAAGACAAAATAAGGCAACAAAAATCATAAATTAATATAAACATACTTATCTTCCTGAAAATATAGAAAATAGCGCTGCGCTTAGAAAATTAAGCAAAAAATTCGTTGGAAATGGGAGATCGCCGTCTTCAACTGAAAAATAAGAGAAGACAAAATTAGGCCTTAAAATCATATCATTTAATATAAAGATCCAAATCTTACATAAAATATAGAAAATAACTCAGAGCTCAGAGAAATCCGCAAAAAATGTCCATTGGAACCGAGAGATCGCTATATTCTTCTAAAAATAAGAGAAGACAAATTTAGGCCATAAAAATCATATCATTTAATATAAAGATCCATATCCTACAGAAAATGTAGAAAATAGCCCTGTGCTCAAAAAATTTCGTAAAAATTTCCGTTGGAACCGGGACATCGCCATATTCAACTTAAAAATAACAGTAACCTAGTCCATAAATATCATTTCATTTAATAAAAATATCCATATCTTCAATAAACTGTAGAAAAAAGATCCAAGTTTAGAAAAATCCATAAAAATGTCTGTTGGAACCGGGAGATCGACATCTTCAATTAACAAATCAGAGAAGACAAATTTTGCTATAAAAATCATATCATTTAATATAACATATCTTATAGAAAATTTAGAATATAGTCCGGAGCTCAGAAAAATACGCAAAAATGTCCATTGTAACTGGGCGATCGCCATTTTAAACGAAAAATTATTATAAGACAAAATTTGGCCAAAAAATCATATCATTTAATAAAAAGATCTATAAGTTCCCGAAAATGTAGAAAAATAGCCTCGAGCTTAGAAAAAGAGGCAAAAATATCCATTGGAACGGGGAAATTGCAATCTTCAACTAAAAATAAGAGAGACAAACTTAGTCTATAAAATCATATCATTTATTATAAAAATACATATCATCCCGAAAATTTAGAACGTTGCCAGAAGCTCAGAAAATCTGCACAGATGTTCGTTGGAAATGAGAGATCGCCATCTTCAACAAAAAAAGAGAAGACAAAATTAGTCCAAAAAATCATATCATTTAATAAAAAGATCCATAACTTCCCAAAAATATAGAAAAATAGGCCTAAGCTCAGAAATATCTGCAAAAATGTCTGTTGGAAGCGGGAGATCACCATCTTCAAGTGAAAAATAAGAGAAGACAAAATTAGGCTCCAAAAATCATATCATATAATAAAAGGAGCCATATCTTCAATAAATTGTAGAATATAGCCCCGAGCTCAGAAAAATCCGTAAAAATGTCCGGTAGAACCGGGAGATTGCCATCTTCAACTGAAAAATAAGAGACGTTAACATTAGGCTATAAAAATCATTTCATTTAATCTAAAGATATATATATCTTACAGAAAATGTATAAAATATCCCAGAGCTCAGAAAAATTTGCAAAAATGTCGTTGGAACTGGGAGTTGCCATCTTCATCTGAAAAATATGAGAAGATAAAATTAGGCCTAAAATCATATTATTTAATAAAAGATCCATATCTCCCAGAAAATGTAGAAAATAGCCTCTAGGTCAAAAAAATCCGCAAAAATCTCCTTGGACCATGAGAATGCCATCTTTAACTGAAAAATAAGAGAAGACAACATTAAGCCTAAAATCATATCATTTAATAAAATGATCCATATTTTCCAAATAAATGAAGAAAACAGCACCAAGCTAACAAAAATCATTAAAAATGTCCACTGGAACTGGTAGATCGCAATATTCATCTGAATAAAAATAAGAGAAGCAAAACGTAGGATGTAAAAATCATAACATTAAATAAAAAATTCATATCATCCATAAAATGTAGGAAATAATGCCGAGCTTCAAAATATCCGTAAAAATATCCGTTGGAATCAGAAGATAGCCATCTTCAACTGAAAAATAAGAGTAGACAAAAAAATTAGGTCAAAATCATATAATTTAATAAAAAATATCCATTTCTTCAAGAAAATTTAGAAAATAGACACGATGTCAATATAATCTACAAAAATGTTTGTAGGAACCAGGAGATCGCCATCTTCAACTGAAAAATAGGATACGACAAATTTAGGCCAAAAAATTATATCATTTAATAAAAATATCCATAACTTCCTTAAAATGTTGAAAAATAGAACCGAGCACAGAAAAATCTGCAGAAATATCCGTTGAAACTGGGAGATCGCTATATTCAAATGCAAAATAAGAGAAGACAAAATTAGGCTAAAAATCATATCATTTAATAAAAATATTCAAATCTTCAATAAAATATAGAAAATAGCCTTGAGCACAGAAAAATCCCCAAAAATACCCGTTTGAACATAAAGGTCGTCATCTTCAACTTTAAAAATAAGAGAAGACAAAATTAGACAAAAAAATCATATTATTTAACTAAAAGATGCATATCGTCCAGAAAATAAAGAAAATAGCTCCGAGCTAAGTAAAATTTGCAAAATTTTCTGTTTGAACCAGGAGATCCCTATCTTCAACTGAAAAATAAGAGAAAACAAAATTATGCTATAAAAATCACAACTTTTAATTTAAAGATAAATATCTTACAAAAAATTTAGAAAATAGCCAGGAGCTCAGAAAATACCCAAAAATGTCCGTTGTAACCAGGATATCAGCATCTTAATCGGAAAAATAAGAGAAGATAAAATTGGGCTTAAAATCAAATTAGATAATAAAAAGATCCATATCTTCGAGAAAATGTAGAAAATAGATTCTAGTTCAATAAAAACTGCAAAAATATCCGTTGGAACCGAGAGATCGCCATCTTCATTAGAAAAAATGAGAAGACAAAATTAGGCCAAAAATCATATCATTTCGGAAAATGATCAATATTGTCCAGAAAATAAAGAAAATAACCTCTAGGTCAAAAAATCCGCAAAAAAATGTCCGTTGAAACTGGGAGAATGCTATCCTAAACTGAAAAATAAGAGATGACAAAATTAGGCCAAATATCATTTCATTTAAGAAAAATAAGCATATCTTCAAGAAAATTTATAAAATAGCTCCTGGGTCAGGATAATCAGCAAAAATATCCATTGGAACCGGGAGATCACCATCTTCAATTGAAAAAAGAGAAGACAAAATCAAGCCAAAAAATCATATCATTTCATTAAAAATACAAATCTTACAGAAAAGGTAGAAAATAGTCCCAATCTAAGAAAAGCCTTCAAAATGTCCATTGGAACAGGTAGATCACCTTCCTTACTTGAAAAAAATAAAAGAAGGAAAATGCAGGCTATAAAAATCATCTAATTTAATAAAAGATACATATCTTGCATAAAATGTAGAAAATAGCACAGAACTCAAAAAACTCCGCAAATATATCAATTGGGACCGGGAGATCGCCATCTTCAACTGAAAAAATAAAAGAATGCAAAATTTGTCCAAAAATCAAATCATTTAATAAAAGATCCATATCTTCCAGAAAATTTAGAAATAGCCACGATGTCAGAATAATCTGCAAAAAATGTCTGTTAGAACCGGGAGATCGACATTTTCAGCTGAAAAATAAGAGAAGACAAAATTTGTCTAAACAATTATATCATTTAACAAAAAGATTCATAACTTCCTGAAAAACTAGAACAAAAGACCCGGGCTCAGAAAAATCTGTAAAAATGTCCGTTAAAAGCGAGAGATCACATCTTCAACTAAAAAATAAGCAAAGACAAAATTAGGCTATAAAAATCATTACATTTAATTTAAAGATCTATATCTTATAGAAAATGTAGAAAATAGCCCGAAGCTTAAAACAAATCTGCACAAATGTAAATTGGAACCGGGAGATCGCCATCATTAACTAAAAAAGAGAAGACAAAATTGGGCCAAAAAATCATATCATTTAATAAAAATATCCATATCATCCAGAAAAGGTAGAAAAATAGTCCCAAGCTAAGAAAAATCCGTAAAAAAGTCTGTTGAAATGGGTAGATCGACATCTTCAACTGAAAAATACGCGAAGACAAATGTAGGCTATAAAAATCATATCAATTAATAAAAAGATCCTCATCTTTCATAAAGTATAGAAAATAACACCGAGCTGATTAAAATCTGTAAAAATGTCTGTTGAAACAGAGAGATCGTCATCTTCAACTGAAAAATAATAGAAGACAAAATTTGGCCAAAAATCATAACATTTAATAAAAGAAACATATATTCCAGAAAATTTAGAAAATAGCCCCGAGGTCAGAATAATACGCAAAAATATTTGTTGGAACCGAAAGATCGTCATATTCAACTGAAAAATAAGGAAAGACAAAATTAGACAATCATATCATTTAATATAAAGATCCATATATTTCAGAATATATAGAAAATGGCCTAGAGCTCAAAAAATCCGCAAAAATTTCCGTTGGAACCAAGAGATCACCATTTCCAGCTTAAAAAGTGAAGGAAAACATACGCAAAAATAATAATATCATTTAATATAAATTTCTAGATCTTATATAAAATGTAGAAAATATCACCGAGCTCAAAACATCCGTAAAAAATGTTGGTTGGAATCGGAAGATCGCCTTCTTCAACTGAAAAATAAGAGAAGACAAAATTTGACTATAAAATCATATCATTTAATATAAAAAAATCATATCTCCAGAAAATGCAGACAATATCACAGAGGTTAGAAAAATCTGCAAAAATATTCGTTGGAAATGGGAGATCGTCATCTTCATCAGAAAAATAGAGAATACATAATTAAGCGAAAAAGAATCATATCATTTCATAAAAATATCCATATCTTCCAGAAAATGTAGGAAAAGAGCCTCAAGTTAAGAAAAATCCGCGAAAATGTCCATTGGAACCGGGAGATTGCCATCTTCAACTGAAAAAAATAAGAGAAGACAAAGTAGTCTATAAAAATCATATCATTTTTAAAATTGTAGAAAATTGCACCGAGTTTATAAAAATCCACAAAAATGTCTGTGGAACAGAGATATCGCCATCTTCAATTGAAAAATAAGAGAATTCAAAATTTGGCCACAACCCATATTATTTAACAAAAAGATCTATATCTTCCAGGAAATTTAGAAAATAGTCCCGAGTTCAAACTAATACGCAAAATTTAGAAACGGGCGATAGCTATCTTCAACTCAAAAAATTAAAAGAAGAAAAAATTAGGCTAAAAATTCAAATCATTTTATTAAAAGATCCATAACTTCTCGAAAATGTAAAAAAATAGCCCCGAGCTCAAAAAATCTTCAAAAATGTCCCTTGGAATCGGGAGATCGCCATCTTCAACTGAAAAATAAGAGAAGGCAAAATTAGGTTATAAAATCATATCATTTAATATAAAAATTCATATTATTCAAACAATATCAAAAATTGGCACATAGCTCAAAATAAATCCGCACAAATGTCCATTGGAACCGGGAGGTCACCATCTTCAATAAAAAAAGAGAAGACAAAATTAGGCAAAAAATATCATTTCATAAAAGATACATATCTTCCAAAAAATGTAGAAAAATAGTCTCAAGCTAAGAAAAATCTGCAAAAATGTCCGTTGGAATCGGGAGATTGCCATCTTCAACTGAAAACATAAGAGAAGACAAATGTAGGCTATAAAAATCAAATTATTTACTAAAAATTTATATATCTTCCATAAAATGTAGAAAATAGCATCGAGGACAAAAAAATATGTAAACATGTCCGTTGGAACTAGAAGATCGCAATCTTTAACTTAAAAAATAAGAGAAGGCAAAATTAGGCTATAAAAATCATATCATTTAATAAAAAGATACATAACTTTCCGAAAATGTAGAAAATAGCCATGAGTTCAGAAAAGTCCACAAAAAATTCATTGGAACCGGGAGATCGCCATCTTCAACTGATAAAATAAGAGAAGAAAAAGTTAGGTCAAAATGATATTATTTTATAAAAAGATCTATAACTTCCCGATAATGTAGAGAATAGCCCCGAGCTCAGAAATAATAGGCAAAAATGTCCGTTGGAACCGGGGGATAGCCATCTTCAACTAAATAAGAAGAGAAGGCAAAAATAGGTTATAAAAATCATATCATTTAACATAAAGGTTCATATCATACAGAAAATATAGAAAATAGCTCGGAGCTCAGAAAAATCCGAAAAATGTCAGTTGGAACTGGGAGATCGTCGTATTCAATTGAAAAATAAAAGAAGATAAAATTAGGCCAAAAAATCATATCATTTAATAAAAATATACATATTTGCCATAAAATGTAGAAAATAACATTGTGTCATTATAATCTGCACAAATGTACATTGGAACCGGGAGATCATAGTATTCAACTGAAAAAAGAGAAGATAAAATTAGGCCAAAAAATCATATCACTTAATAAAAAGATTCTTATCTTTCAAAAAATGTAGAAAAAAGCCCAAAGCTAAGAAAAATCCGCAAAAAAGTCAGTTGGAACTTGGAGATCGCCATCTTCTACTGAAAAATATGAGAATACGAAATTATGCTATAAAAATCTTGTTATTTGATAAAATGATCGCGATCATAAACTCGGAAATAAGAGAAGACAAAATTAGGCAACAAAAATCGTATCAATTAATACAAAGATTCTTATCTTCCAAAAAAAGAAAATAACCCCGAGCTCAGAAAAATACGCAAAAAATTCCGTTAGAACCGGGAGATCGCCATCTTCAACTGAAAAATAAGTGAAGATAAAAATAGGCTATAAAATCATAGCAATTAATACAAAGATCCGTATCTTATAGAAAATGTAGAAAATTACCCGAAGCTCAGAAAAAATCCGCAAAAATTTCTGTTAGAACCGAAAGATCGCTATATTTAACGAATAAAATAAGAGAAGACAAAATTAGTCCAAATATCATATCATTCAATAAAAAGATACATAACATCCAGAAAATGCAGAAAAATAGCTCTGACATCAGAAACATCTGTAAAAATGTCTTTTGGAACCAGGAGATCGCCATATTCAACTGAAAAATAGGGGAATACAAACTTATGATACATAAATCAGATCATTTATTAAAAAGATACATATTTTCCATCAAATTTAGAAAATAGCCCCGAGATCAGAAAAACCTGCAAAAAATTCCGTTGGAAACGGGATATCACCATCTTCAACTGAAAAATAAGAGAAGACAAACTTATTCTATAAAAATCATATCATTTAATAAAATGAACCACATTTTCAATAAACTGTAGAAAATATTCACGAGCTCAAAAAAATCTGTAAAAATGTCTGTTAGAACCGAGAGCTTGCCATCTTCAAATAAAAAATTAAGAGAATACAAAATTAGGTCAAAAATCATATCATTTAATAAAAAGATCCATAACTAATCGAAAATGTAGAAAAATAGTTACGAGCTCAGAAAAATCCGCAACAACATCCGTTGGAACCGAGAGATCGTCATGTTCAACTGAAAAATAAGAAGACAAAATCAGGCTACAAAAATCATATCATTTAATAAAAATATCCATATCTTCAATAAAATGTAAAAAATAGCCATGAGCTCAGAAAAATCTGCAAAATGTCCGTTGGAACCGGGAGATCATCATTTTCAACTAAAAAAATAAGACAAGATAGAATTAGGACATAAAAACCATACAATTTAATATAAAGATCCATATCTTCAATAAAATGTAGAAAATTTCTCGAAACAAAGAAAAATCTGCAAAAATGTCCGTTGGAACTGGGAGACTACCATTTTCAATTTAAAAAATAAGAGAAGACAAAAACTGGACTTAAAATCATAACCTTTAAAATAAAGATCCACATTTTTCAGAAAATGTCAGAAATAGCCCTTAGCTAGAAAATACGCTAAAATATCCGTTGGAACCAGGAGATCGCCATATGTAATATGAAAATAAGAGAAGACAAAATTTGGCCAGAAAATCTTATCATTTAATAAAACGATCCATATCTTCCAGAAAATTTATAAATTAGACTAGATCTGAAAAAACCCCATAAAAATGTACATTGAAATTGGGATATCGCCAACTTCAACTGAAAAATTAGAGAAGACAAAATTAGACCAAAAATCATATCATTTAATAAAAAAATATTTTTCAGAAAATGCAGAAAATAACCACGAGCTCAGAAAAATCCACAAAATGGCATTGGAACCGAGAGATCGCCATCTTCAACTTAAAAATAAGAGAATGCAAAATTAGGCTATAAAAATTATATCATTTACTATAAAGATTCATATCTTTCAAAAAATTTAGAAAATGTCCCGTAGTTCAGGAAAATCATCAAAAATGCCCGTTGGAACCGGAGATCGCAATCTTCAACTGAAAAAAAATAAGAGAAGACAAAATTAGGCCAAAAAATCTTATCATTTAATCAAAACATCCACATCTTCTAAAAAATGTAAAAAAACTCCGCAAAAATGTCCTTTAGAACGGGGAGATCGCGATCTTCAACTGAAAAAGAATAAGAGAAGACAAACTTACGCTAAAAAAATCATATCATTTAATGAAAAGATCCATTTCTAAAATAAAATGCAGAAAATAGCTCTGAGCATAAAAATGTTCGTTGGAACCGCGCGATCGCTATCTTCAACTGAAAAATAAGAGAAGACAAAATTAAGCCAAAAATCATATCACTTAATAAAAATATCAATGTCTTTCAGAAAATGTAGAAAATAGTCTCGCGGTCCGAAAATCTGCAAAAAATATTCCGATGGAACCTGGAGATCGCCATGTTCAACTGAAAAAATAAGAGAAGACAAATTTGGTCTATGAAAATCATATAATTTAATAAAATATCCATAAAATGTCTGTTGTAACCGGGAGATCGCAATCTTCAACTAAAAAATAAGAGAAGATAAATTTCTGCTATAATAATCGTATCATTTAATAAAAGGACTCATTTCTCAAATAAAACCTAGAAAATAGCCCCGAGATCAGAAAAATTCCTTAAAATGTCTGTTGGAACCGGGAGGTTGGAACCGGGAGATCGCCATCTTCAACTGAAAAATAAAAGAAGACAAAATTAGGCTATAAAATTCTTAAGATTTAATATAATGATTCATATCTTATACAAAATATGGAAATTAGCACGGAGCTCAGAAAAATCCCGCAACATGTCCGTTGAAACGGGAGATCGCCATTTTAGCGAAAAAAAATTAGAGAAGACAAAATTAGGGCAAAAAATTCATATCACTTAATAAAAAGATCCATATCATTGAAAAATGTAGAAAAATAGCCTCGAGCTAAGAGAAATCGGTAAAAATTTCCGTAGGAATCGAAAGATCGTCATATTCAACAAAAAATAAGGGAAAACAAAAGTAGATTACAAAAGGTACATTTGATAAAATAATCCAAAAATTCAATAAAATGTAGAAAATAACACCGAGCTTAGAAAAATTAGCAAAAATTTCCGTAGTAACCGGGAGATCTCCATCTTCAACTGAAAAATAAAGGAAGACAAAATTAGCCTATAAAAATCCTATCATTAAATATTAAGATACATATCTTATAGAAAGTATAAAAAATTACCCGTAGATCAGAAAACTCTGTAAAAATATTCGTTGGAATCGTGTGATCACCAACTTCATCTGAAAAATAAGAGCGGACAAAATTAGGCCAAAAATCATATCGTTTAATAAAACGAAATAAATATTCCAGAAAATGTAGAAAATCGCTCCGAGGTCAGAATAATCCGCAAAAGTATCCTTTGGAACCGGGAGATCACCATCTTCAACTGAAAAATAAGGGAAGACAAACTTAGGGTATAAAAATCATTTCATTTAATTAAAAGATTCATATCATACAAAAATATAGAAAACAGCCCAGAGCCCAGAAAAATCTGTAAGAATGTTCATTAGAACCGGGAGATCGTACTCTTCAACAAAAAATAAATGAAGGAAAAATTAGGCCAAAAGTCATATCATTTAATAAAAAATCCTTATCTTACTGAATATCTTACTGAAAATGTAGCAAAATCTCACCGCGTTCAGAAAAATTCTGCAAAAATGTCTGTTGGAATCGGCAGATCGACATACTTCACTGAAAATTAAGATAAGATAAAATTACGCTACAAAAATCATATCATTTAATAAAAAGTTCCATATTTTCAGTAAAATGTAGAAAATAGACCTGAGCGAGGAAAATCCGCAGAAATGTCCGTTGGAACCGGAAGACCGCCATTTTTAACATAAAAAATAAGAGACGATAAAATTAGGACAAAAATCATATCCTTTAATAAAAAGATCCATATCTTTCATAAAATATAGAAAATACCCTAGATTTTAGAAAAATCTGCAAAAATTTCTGTTTGAACCGAAAGATCGTCATTTTTATCAGAAAAATATTAGAAGAAAAAATTAGGTTATAAAAAGTATATCATTTAATATAAAGATCCATATCTCACAAAAATGTAGAAAATTTCTCGGAGCTCAGAAAATTCGCATAAAGGACCATTGGAACCATGAGATCGCAATATTCCACGAAAAAAATAAGAGAAGACAAAATTAGCAATAAAAATCATATCATTTAATAAAAAGTTACATATCTTCAATAAAGTTAAAAAAATAGCCCCGAGCACTGAAAAATAATCAAAAATTAAGAGAATACAAAATTAGGCCAAAAAATCTTATCATTTAATAAAAAGATCCGTATATTCCCGAAAATTTATAAAAATAGACCCGAGCTCAGAAAAATACGTAAAAATATCCGTTGGAACCGGGAGCTCACCCACTTCTACTGAAAAATAAGAGCAAACAAAATTAGGCTATTAAAATCATATCATTAAATATAAAGATACATATCCTAGAAAAAAATGTAGAAAATAGCTCGTAACTCGGAAAAATCTGCAGAAATGTCTGTTGTAACCGAGAGTTTGCCATCTTCAACGGAAAAATAACAGAAGACAACATAAAAATCATATTATTTAATATAGAGATTCATATCTTACAGAAAAGTAGAAAATAGACCAGAGTTCAGAAAAATCCGCAAAAATTTCTGTCGAAACCGGGAGATCGACATTTTGAACTAAAAAAATAAGGGAAGACAAAATTAGGTGATAAAATCATATCATTTAATAAAAGAAACATATCTTCAATAAACTGTAAAAAGTAGTCCCGAGCTCAGAAAAATTCGGAAAAATGTTCGTTGGTTGGAACCGGGAGATCGCCATCTTCAACAGAAAAATAAGAGAAGACAAAATAAGGCCAACAAATAATATGATTTAATTAAATGATCCATATTTTTAGAAAATGTAGAAAATAGCCCAGATCTCAGAAAAATCCGCAAAAATTTCTATTGAAACCGAAGATCGTCTTCTTCAACTGAAAAATAAGAGAAGCCAAAATTAGGCTATAAAAATTATATCATTTAATATAAAGATCAATGGCTTACAGAAAATGTAGAAAATTGCTTAGAGCTAAGAAAATTTGCAAAAAAGTCCGTTGGAACCAGGAGATCACTGCATTCAACGAAAAAAAATCAGAGAAGACAAAATTATGCCCAAAAATCATATTATTAAAAAAAGATCCACATCTTCTGGAAAATATACAAAATAGGTGCGAGGTTAGAAAACTCCGCAAAAATGTCCGTTGGAACCGGGAGCTCGCCATCTTCAACTAAAAAATAAGAGAAGACATACTTAGGCTATAAAATCATCATTTGATTAAAAGATCCATATCCTCAATTAACAGTATAAAATAGCCCCGAACTCAAAAAAATCTACAAAAAATCTGTTGGAAACATGAGATCACCATCTTTAACTGAAAAGTAAGAGAAGACAAACTTAGGCTATAAAAATCATATTATTTAATAAATAAAATGATCCAAATCTTACATAAAATATAGAAAATAGCCCCCAGCTCAGAAAAATCCGCAAAAATGTCCGTTGGAACTGGGAGATCGCCATCTTCAACTGAAAAATAAGACAAGACAAACTTAGGCTATAAAAATCATATCATTTAAAAAAGATCCATATGTTCCATAAATGTAGAAAATAGCTTGAAGCACTGAAAAATCAGCACAAATATCCATTGGAACTGGAAGATCGACATCTTCGACTGAAAAATAAGAGAAGACAAAATTAGGCCAAAAATCATTTCCTTTAATAAAAAGATTCATATCTTTCATAAAATATAGAAAATAGCTCAGAGCTATGAAAAATCAATAAAAATGTCAGTTGCAATCGGGAGATCGACATCTTCAACAGAAAAAGGAGAAGACAAAATTAGGCCAAAAATTCATATCATCTAATAAAAATTCATATATTACAGAAAATGTAGAAAATAGTCACAAGCAAGAAAAGTCCACAACAATGTCTGTTGGAATCGGTAAATCACCATCTTCACCTCAAAAAATAAGAGAAGAAAAATATAGGCTATAAAAATCAGATCATTTTATAAAAAGATACATATCTTCCATAAAATGTAGAAACTAGCACCTAGCTCAGAAAAATCCGCAAAAATATAAGTTGGAATCGGGCGATCGTCATCTTCAATTAAAAATAAGAGAAGGCAAAATTAGACCAAAAATCAAATAAAAAGATCCATTTCTTTCAGAAAATTAAGAAAATAGCCCCGAGTTAGAATAATCCAAAACAATGTCCATTGGAACTGAGAGATCGCCATCTTCAGCTGAAAAATAAGGAAGACAAAATTTGGCCAAAAATCATAGCATTTAATAAAAAGATCCATAACTTCCCGAAAATGTATAAAAATAACCCTGAGCTCAAAAACAATCCGCAAAAATGTTTGTTGGAACAGAGAGATCACCATCTTTAACTGAAAAATAAGAGAAGACAAAATTATGCTATAAAAATCATATCATTTAATATAAAGATCCATATCTTAGATAATCAGAAGATAGCCGGAGCACAAAAAATCCGCACAAATGTAATTGAAATGGGGAGATCGCCATCTTTAGCTTAAAAAAGAGAACACAAAATTGGGCCAAAAATTCATATCATTTACTTAAAATATCTATATCTTCCAGAAAAGGTAGAAAAATAGTCCCAACTTAAGAAAAAATCCGCAAAATGTCTGTTGGAACGAGTAGAACGACATATTCAACTGAAAATAATAAGAGAAGACAAATGTAGGCTATAAAAATCATATCATTTAATAAAAAGATCCTTACTTTTCATAAAATATAGAAAATAACACGGAGTTCATGAAAATATGCAAAAATGTCCGTTGGAACTAGGAGATCGACATCTTTAACTGAAAAAATAAGAGAAGACAAAATTAGGCCAAAAATCATATCGTTTAATAAAAAGATACATATATTCCAGAAAATTTAGAAAATAGGCCCAAGGTCAGAATAATATGCAAAAATGTCCGTTGGTACCAGGAGATCGTCATCATCAACTAAAAAAATAAGAGAAGACAAAATTAGACCATAAAAATCATATCATTTAATACAAAGATCAATATCTTCCAGAATATGTAGAAAATAGCCTAGAGCTTAGAAAAATCCGCAAAAATTTCCGTTGAAACCGAGAGATAAACATCTTCAACTGAAAAAAAATAAGAGAAGACAAACGTACGCTATAAAAATATATCATTTAATAAAAAGTTTTTTATCTTCCATAAAATGTAGAAAATAGCATCGAGCTGAAAAAATTCTGCAAAATTATTCGTCGGAACCAAGAGATCGCCATCTTCAACAGAAAAAATAAGAGACAACAAAATTAGGCTATAAAAATCATATCATTTAATTTAAAGATTCATATCTTACAGAAAATATAGAAAATATCCCGAGCTCAGAAAAATCCGAAAAAATGTTCATTGTAATCGGGAGATCCTCATCTTTAATTGAAAATAGAGAAGACACAATTAGGCCAAAAATTTTATTATTTCAAAAAAAGATCCATATCGACTCAAGATAAGAAAAATCTGCAACAATGTCCATTGGAACCGGTAGATCGCTATCTTCAACTGAAAAAAGAGAAGACAAACGTAGGCTATTAAAATGTAGAAAATAGCACCAAGCTAATAGAAATCTACAAAAATATCCGTTGGAGAAGGGAGATCGCCATCTCAACTTAAAAATAAGAGAAGATAAAATTTGGCCAAAAATCATAGCATTTATTATAAGATTCATATCTTCCAAAAAATTTAGAAAATAGTCACAAGGTTAGAATAATACGCAAAATGTTCGTTAGAAACGGGAGATCGCTATCTTCAACTGAAAAATAAATGAAGAAAAAATTAGGCCAAAAAATCATATCATTTAATAGAAAGATCCATAACTTCTCGAAAATGTAGAAAAATAGACTCGAACTGGGAAAAATCTGCAAAAATGTCATTTGGAACCGGGAGATCGCTGTCTTCAACTTAAAAAACAAGAGACGAAAAAATTAGGTTATAAAAACCATATCATTTAATATAAAGATTCATATTATTCAAAAAATATAGAACATAACCCGAAGCTCAAAAAAAATCCGTACAAATGTCCATTGGAACTGGGAGATCGCCATCTTCAAATTACAAAAGAGAAGACAAAATTATGCCAAAAAATCATATCATTTCATAAAAGATACATATCTTCCAGAAAATGTAGAAAAATAGTCTCCAGCTAATAAAAATCTGTGACAATGTCTGTTGAAACCGGGAGATCGTCATCTTCAACTGAAAAAATAAGAGAATACAAACGTAGGCTATATGTAACGCTTCACTCCACAGGATACCCGAAAAGTACAAATCCGTCCCAAGTATTCGTAGAAAAGTGCGTGTTAAAAAGAAAGAGAAGGAATCTACAAGATGAATAATGCAAGTCACTGCGCACATGCTGGGAATTACAAGTAATGCTCCAACACAGAAAATAAGAGACAATCGATAGAAGTCCAACATTCTTTATTATTAAAACAAAGGTACTTCTTTATTTACCTCATCTCATCCTCAAATACAAAAGTGAAAAACAGAAGAAATCCCATAAAAATTTCGAAAGGACATAAAGGTCCACACCAGTACAACTCACTCCGTAGACTACCCTGAGAACCAACTGAAGAGGCTGCCCTTTGAGAATTCCATCTCTACCACGAACTGAAAGCTAACTCCTGAGTCAGGCCTGATCTGGCTGTACTGCTCTGAAACCTGAAAAAAGAAAATGGGACACGTTAACGTGTGACCTAGTAGGAAATCATAACATCGCTAGGTAGGGTCTAGTTTTAGAACTATTATTCCTAACTCGGGTCTGGTCACTTAACTGTAATCAGGTTACTATTTACGTAAGGAACAAGTACTATAAATAAGGTCTACTGAATTAACATGCAGGGAAAGTAAACAACATCACATGCAAATATTGGAAAGTAAGAGCTACAAAACTAAATAAGCGTGAAGTAAAGGCAGAATCTCATAGATATGCACATGATGCATATGAAAGGTTATGAATACAAATGCAACACATAAGGGAACCCATCTATGCCAGCGTGCCTAAAATGTGACTCATGAATTCTAGAGGTGGCTCCTATGGATTCAGGAGGTGGCCCCGGCATTTTCGTGGAACGCTAGTCTATGTAGCACGTAGGTCCATGTCGTCTATCATACCATACATAGATTCAAGAGGTGGCCCCCATGTATACAGGAGGTGGCGTCCGACATTTCTGTAGCACGCTGATCTATATGGCACTTTGGTCTATGTGGTGTTAATTTTTATAAAGCTACCATTCTCTTCATGACAAATTTCACTTACACTATAACATCTTATGTTTCTAATTAACATATAACTCCATCATTCTTAATATGAAACACATCATGGTATGGAAGCATCTTGTCATAAAGTATGCAAATATGAGACTAATGAGCATACCATGGCATTTGTGTAATATCTATTATACATTTGACAGCGATTTTTTGAATCCTAGGGCTGACTAGGACAAGCTGACTAGGACAAACTGGTTGATAGAAAGACGGTCTGGATTTAATCTTAGGGAATAAACGATAGAGATGAGGTTTTGAGAAAGTTTTGGAGGGAAAGATTTTGAATGTGGGAGAAAATCCTTGGGGGGGAGGGACCGAAATTTATACTTGAATTAAAAAAGTAGGCTGAGGATTTAATGCATCCTGTCCTTTTTCGAAAAAATAGTATGCTGAGGGTTTAATGTATCCCATCCTTTGAGGGAAATAATCATTTTGAAGTTCCAACAAATGCCATCGGTTTCCCTTCTTCGCCTCTGCTCAAAACCCTTGCCTGTCTCCATGCTCTGCAAACCATGGCGGAGATCACCGTGGGAATGGTAGGCCAGCATTCGACCAGCAAGACCGCCGACCTCATCCTCCAGCTCATCAAGGCGAGACTGTCATTGCCATGGCCCTCACCAAATCCCAGAGCCAAGAGATGCCCTTTGCGACTGTCTCTGCATCAGAGCTATTCTCGCTCGAGATCTCGAAGACCAATGCGTTGACTCATGCATTTAGGAAGGCGATCAGGGTTAGGATTGAGGTTATTGAGATCTCCATCGATTGGTCTTCTACAGGTTTGGGGATTACTTCTTTTTGTCCTGTTTGTAACTTGAGTTTTGAGTTTTATGGGTTGATTGTGTTTAGAACTGAGTAGATTTTTAATGATCCCAGTTTTAATTGTGCGAAAAGGTTATGAAATTTACACATTTGGGTGAATATTTGGAGTAATGTGTATTAAGAATGATGGATAATTAGTAATATTTGTGTTTATGTTCATTATTTGGCTTACTAGGAATTTGGGGGAAACAATTATCTCATAAACAACCCTGATTTGCAGGTAAGCTCAAATCCTCAACCGCAAATTCTCAGAGATATTCCCACTGCCCTTCTACCAAAAGGTACCCATCACTCACAACCCTTACCGATCCATTGACAGTGAAAATCAATGAATTACCTCGATTGATTTCTGAAATTCCAGAATGTCGGTTCGTTTGGTGCTCTCACTGGATTTGCCATCGGTGTGCTCTTCATGTGGAAGTTCTTGATGTCTCCATC
>JAULAV010008720.1:0-10806 GCA_030789695.1 Scilla litardierei
TAAAAACGACGATTTCGCATTAAACATTTGATTTAGCTTGCAGGTCTAGCTAGAAAAATTAGATCTATACTAATCAAAAATAGATCTAAGCATGTAGATCTAATTGTATGCGCATAAAAATTTAGATCTAGGGAATTAAAATTACCTCTAGATCCTACCCGCCGGATCTAGCGACGTTCGGTGAAGGAAGCCCGTTCGCGTCGCGTTCGTCCGTCGGCAGGGGTTCGGCTTAGCTTCGAGCATGCTGATAACGTGTTATAAACCATGGCGGCTACGGAACCCCGTAGCCCTGTATTTATAGTAATATGGTTACATAATGGGTGGATACCCACTAACGGGTGGGCCTCCAAAGCCCGTTTATAACAGTTATCAAATTTTTCATGCCATTGCTTAGGTGCTTGTTTCAAACCATAAAGTGACTTATCTAATTTTCAAACTTTATCTTCTTGTCCTGAAACAACAAAACCTTCAGGTTGATCCATATAGATTTCTTCTTCTAATTCACCATTTAAAAAGGCTGTTTTAACATCCATTTGGTGTACTACTAAATTATGTATAGCAGCAATAGCTAATAGTACACATATGGATGTAATTCTAGAAACATGTGAAAAGGTATCAAAGAAATCTATGTTTTCTCGTTGTCTAAATCCTTTGGCTACCAGACGAGCTTTAAAATTATCAATAGTTCCATCAGGTTTTAACTTCTTCTTAAGTATCCACTAACACCCAATTGATTTACATCCTGGAGGTAAGTCAACTAGATGCCAAGTTCTATTAGACTCTAGAGAGTCCATCTCATCATTAATGGCCTCTTGCCAAAAATTGGCATCCAAAGAGGATAAGGCCTCGGTAAGATTGCTACGATCTTGTAACGACTGGTTTTCTTGTATCTGGATTTATTATATTATATTATGTGTTTTGGTGGATTTTCTCCTTATATGTGGTTTTCGTCTCCGTAACTTTCATTTTTGATCGTTTCGTCGTGTTTTCTTAGCTTCTTTCTTAGAATCGTCGATTTTGGAGTAAGTCATTCGTGACGGGCTTCGTATCGGTCATATCTTATTGTTAGATCAAGCCTAGGAGTCTTAGGAATCGATCCCGGAGCTTCGCGCTCCATTTCGGAACTTTTGGTGCTCATTAGCCGGTGTAAGAAGGGGCACCGACCGACTAGATGACGATCCAGTCGGTCGGCAAACCTTCTTGAACCGACTAGTTGGCTTTGTAAATTTCTCAGGAGTTACTGTTTGTCGTTAGTCGGTCTAAGAACGTTGGTTGACCGACTAGGTTGCAAACTAGTCGGTCGGCAATGCTTCTTCAACCAACTAACTCATCAACTATTTTTGGTACTAGTTACTGTTCCTTCTTAGTCGGTCTAAGTTCATCTTTCGACCGACTAGTTGTTAAACTAGTCGGTTAAGTTATGTACTCAGACCGACTAATTCTTAGTTCTTCTGAACAGTCGAGTACTGTTTACTCTTAGTCGGTCTAAGAACGTTCATCGACCGACTAGATGCCAAACTAGTCGGTCAGTAGTTGTTCTTTGACCGACTAAATCTAGATCCTATTTCTGTGCAGGAGTTACTGTTTGGACTTAGTCGGCCTGCGTTGGTCAACCGACCGACTAGTTCCCAAACTAGTCGGTCAGTGGTTGTTCTCTGACCGACTAATCAGTGCCAAAACCCTAATTTCTGGGCAGCCGCCAGCCCTTCCTATTTAAACCCCTCCCAAACGTTTTCTTCTCCTTCCTCACGACCTAAAACCCTAGTTTCTCCCCCATTGAGCCCCCTACTACCTCAAACCCTTATTCCTTCATCCCAAGCCCAAAATCCATCATCCAAACTCTCCCCTAACACATTCTACCTCTCATCTTCCTCAAAATCTCATCAAATCCCCAAAATCCCCCAAAACCCTATTTCTCCAAACTTCTCCATCCATTTCCAGATCTGAACCCTAGGTTCCCTGGAGCGTTTCTTCCATCGCCGTGGTTGCTCGGCATCATTCTTCTGTTTCCTATACGGTAATAATCGATCTCTTAATGTTTTCATGACCCGTTGTGTTTTTGTGAAACCCTAATGAAATGAATGTTGTTTTGATGATTGTTTTTCCATAACAGCGACTTCCATGTAGATTAGCGTCCGTGGGACGAACCCTCGTGATCGTCATCCTCGGTGCTAGGCAAGTGAAACTTGTCACTTAGGGTTTAGGCCATGTTTTAGACCATTTGCTTGGTGTAGGCGTAAAAGAGACTAGGCGACGAAATGATACTCGCCTAGGCGTAAATTGAGGAACTAGCTTGACAACGAACCTAGATCCGACATTTATCATGTTGCACAATTACCATGTCATGTTTAATTTCCATTAACGGTACGCGAATTAATTGTCATGTCATTGCATTCTTTAAGTGTTTCCGGGATTGCGTAGCTTCGCTACAATGCTTGTGTTCCTGGCTCGTGTTCCAGAAGCGGGCCATGTGTTGGTTGATAGCCAATGCCTGAACTACTTGTTTCCGGCTAGGTGCACCCATATGCCAAATGCTTTTGAATCGTGAACTAGAATGCGAGCTCCTGTGCGGGGCAACCCTGGCTCATTTACTGAGCTCGTGTGCGGGGACCCTGGCTCGTTCACATGTGGGTATTGGGGGTAAGAGTTAAGCGGCCAATCAACTTGGAGTCTGCCCGATCAGCAACTGCAGTGGTAAGGCGTAAACTCTGGGTTCTGGGGTAGTGTTAAGCGGCCAATCAGCGTGAATGCCAAACCATTCAGTTGTAAGGCGTAAACATCTACAAACAACTTGAACGAGACTAGTGAAATGATTGAGATTGTTAGTAGCTTGGCTACTCTTGACTTGTCCCGATGATTGTTCTCTTGTACTTATTGTTTCACCATGTCTTGCTTGTGCACTCATTTTATAACTATCATGTCATGCATATTATAACTGCTAGGTTGCTAGTTGCATTGCTTTCTGTTTCCTTACCCAAGTCTTTTAGACTTGCTAACATGTGCCCCATTACTCTTTTGGGTGACACATGTGAGCTCCTGAGCCTGAGTACCTTGTTGAGGACGAGGTGTTTGCTGATGCCGAGCCCGAGCTTGTGTTTGACGGGGAGTACGTGGACACTGGGGACCAGTCCTAGTGTCTTCGTTGAGCATTTCCTTTTGTTTAGACTGCTATTTTGTTGTCGGTGCATAGCACCTATACTTTGTTGCGTTGTTGATTTTATTGTCCTTGTTCTGGGCCTTTAGACTCTTTCTTTTAGCCTGGTGGCTTTTCTGGATGTTGAACTCAATTTTCATGTTGGACAATTATGAGATATGAGAATTGTATTTTCTGTCTCTACGTGTGTTATTATTGTTGTTCCGTTTGTGGTTACAGGGACCTGCTTATGTTTTATTGACGCTTATCGGGTTTGGGGCTTCACTGCTCCACTCTCGTGCGGACCTTTTCACGTCTCGCCTCCATTTTAGGGAAGCGGGGCGTGACAGGTTTTGTTGGTGGCCCATGCAGGTCTCTCTTCTGTAACTGCGATTATCGGAATAACGATAATAATATTAGAACGTCCAATAAACTAAGTTCGACGTCCGAGTCATAAGCTATGAGTCTAATCTGCTTCGTTTTCTGTGTCATTAGATGGCAGGAAGGCGATTCACCCGTGGTGGAGGTAGTGGTGCGTCCCCTCATGATGAGGAGCCTGAGCGGGAACCCACCAATGGAGAGATGATGCGGATGATGCTTCAGATGATGCAAGTGCAGCAGGGCGTGCTCCTGCAAGTCCAGAATGCTCCACTTGCTCGAGCTGCCCGGGCACTTCCGGATGTCCCTCGCTCCGAGCCGGGAGCGAAGCAATTTCGGGAGCTGGGTCCCGCATATTTTGATGGGTCTGAGGGTCCTCTGGCTGCCGATGAGTGGATTCGGAACATTAAGGATAACTTGAAGATGGCCAAGATCACCCCGGTTGGATCGGTTGATTTGGCGAAGAGGCAGCTTAAGGATAACGCTCAGAACTGGTGGGATGCGGAAGAGAAGATGTTGGTGGAGCCGATAGCTTGGACTACCTTCAAGTCCAGGTTTGATGAGGAGTTCTTTCCGAAGGCTGCTAGGAAGGAGATGCTGCAGCGCTTTATTGATCTGAAGCAAGGGAGCTTGACGGTGGACCTGTACCACCAAGAGTTCACTAGGCTGAGTCGGTTCGCACCGAAGATGGTGCAGGATGCTGATGAGAGGGCTCAGAGGTTCCTGCAGGGACTTGCTTTGGAGCTCCAGAGTTTTGTGTCTTCCTCTGATATGGACTCTTATCAGAAGGTTCTGGTCGCTGCGAGGAGGCAGGAGCTGAACCTGAGTCAGAGGAGAGGACATGTTTCTGGTGCTGGGAAGAGGCCTATGGAGCAGGCCAGGGCGGTGGTTAGGCCTGGTTTCAAGCCTAAACATCCAGCTCAGTTCAAGAGGCCAGGAGGGCCTATTCTGAAGACTTGCCATTTCTGCGGTAAGCCTGGCCACATCAAGGATCAGTGTAGGAAGTTTCTGGGCCAGTGTTTGGTTTGTGGTGATGCTTCCTCATGTCGCGAAGGATTGTCGGCATGCGAATCAGCTACGGAGGGCACCTGTTGTAGCACAGCCGTTGCAGCAGCGAGCGTCTGTTCCTGCTGGACGTGGAGCAGCTCTTGTTCCACAGAGGCAGGCTTTTCAGCAGGCTATTCCGCCGAGGAGGCAGGCTTTTCTGATGACCGCTGTGGAGAGCGAGGCTGTGGATGAGGTTATCGCAGGTAATCCTCAATCTAGCTGTTACTTTCCTAGCTGGTTTTGATTGTTAGATTGTGTTGTTTGCTTGAACATGATTGTTTGCTAGACTAGGGTTTGATTGTTAATTGCTTGTTAGGTGTGATTTTGGTGTGCACATTTCCTGCACGAGTCCTCTTTGACTTTGGTGCATCGATGTGCATTATTTCTCGGAGCTTCGTGGAGAAGCATTCCTTGTCGACGTCCCCTCTTCCCAAGAGTTGGAATATCGTTACAGGGAATGGCGTGGTCTCGGTGCATATTGGTTGCAATTCTTGCTCGTTGGTGGTCTGTGGACATGAGCTTTACGCTGATTTCATTGTCTACGACATCATCAACTATGATGCAGTTCTTGGGATGGACTGGCTTGTGAGCTTCTATGCTACGATCGACTGTCGGAGGAAGAAGGTGGTGTTCGAGATTCCCGGACATCCAGTATTTGAGTTCAGCCGTGGTAGCAGTTCGCTTGGTCCTGTCAGGTTTCGGGCCAGGCCGGTGGAGGTTGTGGCTATGCAGATGGAGTTGGAGTGGCCAGTGGTTGTGCGAGATTTTGATGACGTCTTCCCCGAGGAGATGTCTGGTTTGCCACCTGATCGAGTCTAGAATTTTCTATTGATCTTGTTCCGGGAGCGCAGCCGATTTCGAAGGCGCCGTATCATATGGCACCCGCTTAGTTGGAGGAATTGCGGAAGCAGCTGGATGAGCTTTTGCAGAAGGGTTATATCAAACCTAGTGTGTCTCCGTGGGGAGCACCGGTGCTGCTGGTGAAGAAGAAGGATGGTTCGCGTCGCATGTGCGTTGACTATCGGGAGTTGAATGCGGTGACCATCAAGAATAAATACCCGTTGCCTCGCATCGATGATATCTTTGATCAGCTTGGAGGTTCGAGGGTGTTTTCTAAATTGGATTTGAGGAGTGGTTATCATCAGTTGAAGGTGAAGAAGGGAGATGTTCCGAAGACAGCGTTCAAGACGAAGTATGAACACTACGAGTTTGTGGTTATGCCTTTCGGTGTAACCAATGCACCCGCAGTTTTCATGAATCTGATGAACCTGATTTTCTATGACTTTTTGGATAAGTTTGTCGTTATCTTTATTGACGACATTCTGATCTATTCAAGGTCAGAGGAGGAGCATGCCTCGCACTTGAGGACGGTATTGGAGATTTTGAGGTAGCATCGGTTGTATGCTAAATTTTCGAAGTGCGAGTTTTGGCTGGATAGAGTTGCTTTTCTCGGGCATGTGGTGACTGGAGAGGGTATTTCAGTGGATCCCGAGAAGATTAGGGTCATCAGAGAGTGGCCTGTTCCGTCGTCTGCGTCTGAGATTCGGAGTTTCCTTGGGCTTGCTGGTTACTATCGGCGTTTCATTAAGGACTTTTCCCGTATTGCTGAGCCGATGACCAGGTTGACGCGGAAGGATGTACCTTTTGTTTGGTCGGGTGATTGTGAGCATGCCTTTGGTGTTCTGAGAGAGCGTTTGACGTCTGCCCCTGTTCTTGTTGTGCCTGATCGCAGCGGTGGATTTGAGATCTTTTGCGATGCTTCTGGCAAGGGTCTCGGTTGTGTGTTGCATCAGCACGGGCATGTTGTGGCGTATGCTTCTCGTCAGCTTAAGGTTCATGAGAAGAATTACCCGACACATGATTTGGAGTTGGCTGCCGTTGTGTTTGCTCTTAAGATTTGGAGGCACTTCTTGCTGAGTGAGAAAGTGAAGATTTTCACCGATCACAAAAGCTTGAAGTATATTTTTACTCAGAAGGAGCTCAACATGCGACAGCGTCGATGGTTGGAGCTCATGGCGGATTATGAGATTGATTTGCAGTATCACCCTGGCAAGGTGAATGTTGTTCCTGATGCGTTGAGTATGCTTCCAGCGGTGATGATTTTGACCGCGCAGTGGAGATTGCAGCAGGATTTTTACGAGTCTGGTGTTGAGATTGTTCTTCCTGGGGAGGCTTCTTCGTTGATGTGTATGCAGATACAGTAGACGATTGTGGATCGGATCAAGGCTGCCAGGCTGAGGATCCGAAGCTGGTGAAGATTCGGGAGCAGGTGGAAGCCGGTCTGTGGATTGACTTTTTGATTCATGAGGATGGCTCGCTGAGGTTTGGAGCCAGGTTGTGTGTGCCAGCTGGAGATATTAGAGAGGAGTTGATGGTGGAGGCACACAGTTCGCTGTATTCTGTGCATCCTGGTGGCACCAAGATGTACCAGGATCTTCGTCTGAACTATTGGTGCCATGGCATGAAGAGGAGTGTGGCTCGGAGTGTAGCCAAGTGCTTGGTTTGTCAGCAAGTAAAGGCGGAGCATCAGCGTACGGCCGGGTTGCTACAACCGCTTCCTATTCCGGAGTGGAAATGGCAACACATCAATATGGATTTCGTGACTGGACTACCTCGGAGTCCGAAGCAGAATGACGCGATTTGGGTGATCGTAGACCGATTGACCAAATCCGCGCACTTTATTCCGTTCTGAGTGGGACAGTCCACTGAGGCGCTAGCGAGGAGATATATGGAGGTAAATTCTTTTACTCTCCGTTTTTATTTCCTTTTTCCTAGTTTGGATGGTGATGTAACGTGAATCGTGTAGGAGGTCGTGTGACTTCACGGAGTCCCCGTGAGTATCGTGTCAGACAGAGACACGAGGTTCACATCTCAGTTCTGGCAGAGTTTGCAGAAGAGTTTGGGTACGCGTTTGAGTTTCAGCACGACGTACCATCCGCAGACGGATGGCCAGTCCGAGAGGACGATTCAGATCTTGGAGGACATGCTGAGGGCGTGCATGTTGGATTTCAAGGGTTCGTGGGAGGACCATCTACATATGGTAGAGTTTTCTTACAACAACAGCTTCCAGGCGAGTATTGGCATGGCGCCTTTCGCCACTCTTTATGGGAGGAAATGTCGATCGCCATTGAGTAGGGATGACGTTGGTGATCGGGAGTTGTTGGGACCTGAGATGATTGTGGAGGCCGTGGATATCATCAGGAACATTCAGGAGAAGTTGAGGATTGCTCAGGACCGTTTTAAGCATTGGGCGGATGCTAAACGTCGTCCTTTGGAGTTTCAGCCGGGCGACCATGTGTTTCTGAGGATTTCCCCGAATCGTGGAGTGATTCGTTTTGGGAAGCGAGGGAAGTTGAGCCCGCGATACATTGGACCGTTTGACATTCTGGAGAAAGTTGGCGAGGTAGCTTATCGCTTAGCCTTGCCGCCATCTCTGGAGGGAGTTCACAATGTTTTCCATGTGTCGCAGCTTCGTCGATACATTAGCCATCCATCTCATGCTGTGGATTTCTCGGAGATTACCGTTCGCCCCGATATGACGTATGACCAGCAGCCAGTGCAGATTCTGGACAGGCGTCAGAAGTCACTTCGGAACAAGATTGTCAATCTTGTGAGGGTGATGTGGCGACACGGCTCGCCTGGAGAGTCTACTTGGGAGAATGAGGAGGAGATGCGAGAGTGTTTCCCACTTTTGTTCCCGGACACGTGAGTGTTGGGAAATTCCGAGGACGGAATTTTTCTTAAGTTGGGGAGGATGTAACGACTGGTTTTCATGTATCTGGATTTATTATATTATATTATGTGTTTTGGTGGATTTTCTCCTTATATGTGGTTTTCGTCTCCGTAACTTTCATTTTCGATCGTATCGTCGTGTTTTCTTAGCTTCTTTCTTAGAATCGTCGATTTTGGAGTAAGTCATTCGTGACGGGCTTCGTATCGGTCATATCTTATTGTTAGATCAAGCCTAGGAGTCTTAGGAATCGATCCCGGAGCTTCGCGCTCCATTTCGGAACTTTTGGTGCTCATTAGCCGGTGTAAGAAGGGGCACCGACCGACTAGATGACGATCCAGTCGGTCGGCAAACCTTCTTGAACCGACTAGTTGGCTTTGTAAATTTCTCAGGAGTTACTGTTTGTCGTTAGTCGGTCTAAGAACGTTGGTTGACCGACTAGGTTGCAAACTAGTCGGTCGGCAATGCTTCTTCAACCGACTAACTCATCAACTATTTTTGGTACTAGTTACTGTTCCTTTTTAGTCGGTCTAAGTTCATCTTTCGACCGACTAGTTGTTAAACTAGTCGGTTAAGTTATGTACTCAGACCGACTAATTCTTAGTTCTTCTGAACAGTCGAGTACTGTTTACTCTTAGTCGGTCTAAGAACGTTCATCGACCGACTAGATGCCAAACTACTCGGTCAGTAGTTGTTCTTTGACCGACTAAATCTAGATCCTATTTCTGTGCAGGAGTTACTGTTTGGACTTAGTCGGTCTGCGTTGGTCAACCGACCGACTAGTTCCCAAACTAGTCGGTCAGTGGTTGTTCTCTGACCGACTAATCAGTGCCAAAACCCTAATTTCTGGGCCGCCGCCAGCCCTTCCTATTTAAACCCCTCCCAAACGTTTTCTTCTCCTTCCTCACGACCTAAAACCCTAGTTTCTCCCCCATTGAGCCCCCTACTACCTCAAACCCTTATTCCTTCATCCCAAGCCCAAAATCCATCATCCAAACTCTCCCCTAACACATTCTACCTCTCATCTTCCTCAAAATCTCATCAAATCCCCAAAATCCCCCAAACCCCTATTTTTCCAAACTTCTCCATCCATTTCCAGATCTGAACCCTAGGTTCCCCGGAGCGTTTCTTCCATCGCCGTGGTTGCTCGGCATCATTCTTCCGTTTCCTATACGGTAATAATCGATCTCTTAATGTTTTCATGACACGTTGTGTTTTTGTGAAACCCTAATGAAATGAATGTTGTTTTGATGATTGTTTTTCCATAACAGCGACTTCCCCGTAGATTAGCGTCCGTGGGACGAACCCTCGTGATCGTCATCCTTGGTGCTAGGCAAGTGAAACTTGTCACTTAGGGTTTAGGCCATGTTTTAGGCCATTTGCTTGTTGTAGGCGTAAAAGAGACTAGGCGACGAAATTATACTCGCCTAGGCACAAATTGAGGAACTAGCTTGACAACGAAGCTAGATCCGACATTTATCATGTTGCACAATTACCATGTCATGTTTAATTTCCATTAACGGTACGCGAATTAATTGTCATGGCATTGCATTCTTTAAGTGTTTCCGTGATTGCGTAGCTTCGCTACAATGCTTGTGTTCTTGGCTCGTGTTCCAGAAGCGGGCCATGTGTTGGTTGATAGCCAATGCCCGAACTACTTGTTTCCAGCTAGGTGCACCCCTATGCCAAATGCTTGTGAATCGTGAACTAGAATGCGAGCTCCTGTGTGGGGCAACCCTGGCTCATTTACTGAGCTCGTGTGTGGGGACCCTGGCTCATTCACATGTGGGTATTGGGGGTAAGAGTTAAGCGGCCAATCAACTGGGAGTCTGCCCGATCAGCAACTGCAGTGGTAAGGCGTAAACTCTGGGTTCTGGGGTAGTGTTAAGCGGCCAATCAGCGTGAATGCCAAACCATTCAGCTGTAAGGCGTAAACATCTACAAACAACTTGAACGTGACTAGTGAAATGATTGAGATTGTTAGTACCTTGGCTACTCTTGACTTGTCCCGATGATTGTTCTCTTGTACTTATTGTTTCACCATGTCTTGCTTGTGCACTCATGTTATAACTATAATGTCATGCATATTATAACTGCTAGGTTGCTAGTTGCCTTGCTTTCTGTTTCCTTACCCAAGTCTTTTAGACTTGCTGACATGTGCCCCTTTACTCTTTTGGGTGACACATGTTAGATCCTGAGCCTGAGTACCTTGTCGAGGACGAGGTGTTTGCTGATGCCGAGCCCGAGCTTGTGTTTGACGGGGAGAACGTGGACACTGGGGACCAGTCCTAGTGTCTTCGTTGAGCTTTTCCTTTTGTTTAGACTGCTATTTTGTTGTCGGTGCGTAGCACCTATACTTTGTTGCGTTGTTGCTTTTGTTGGCCTTGTTCTGGGCCTTTAGACTCTTTCTTTTAGCCTGGTGGCTTTTCTGGATGTTGAACTCAATTTTCATGTTGGACAATTATGAGATATGAGAATTGTATTTTCTGTCTCTACGAGTGTTATTATTGTTGTTCCG
>JAULAV010008721.1:0-24001 GCA_030789695.1 Scilla litardierei
GGAGACAAGCTCATCGCCATCCCTAGATAGAGCTCTGGGACGTGTCATCGCGTAGAGCATGTAGAGCTCTGGCGTAGACATCGTGCCCGGCTCATATCTGGCCAAAAAGGTCGTCGCCATAAGGCGCTGAGCAATGCGGAGGCAGGGATGGACAATGGCCGAGGCCTTGGCCCTACTAGGGTCAAAGGCAGCGTGAAGACCCGTAATTCAGGCCCAGAAGGCACCGGTGTCGAAGGAAGGTGGGGGGATATGGGTGGGGCCATAACCGCGATCAGCACCGGGGACAGCGGGCCACGAGAAAAACGCTCTCATCATATCGAGAGTGACCTGGCACTCTCGATCCATGAACCGAAACGAGCATCCCTCGTCGGTCCGGGCGATCGAACTCAGAACCTCAAGTGTCGGGCGGGTGAACGTGTCTGCCGACACCTGGAAGAAATCTCGCCAGCCCACGTTGTAGTACAACGTGAGCATCCCCTCTAGTACCCCCAGGCGTCCTAGGTCAGCGAGGTGTGCAAACCTGGAGGGTACGATCGAGCGCTGGGAGATACGGTCGAAGACGGCGCGGTGTGCGTCGTCTCGGAACGTAATCCCGAGCGGCCCGACTAGTGGAGCCGGAGGTGGTGGCTGTGCAGCGACAGGGAGAGGCTGTGCGGGCTGTGGGTGCACTGCAGGCTGTGCGGGGTGTGCGGGGCCTGCAGGCTGTGCTGGGTGTGCGGGGTGTGTGGGAGACGGTGGAGGAGAGTCCTCCAACTCGTGGGAGGGGCCGGCATCATCCGACCGTTTCCGCTTGGCGGAAGCTCTCTTCAACCGCGGCCGTGTCCGGGGCGGCATATCGCCCCGAGCGTGCTCCGAAAAGTGTAAAAAGTGCGGTGTGTGTAAAAGAGTGGAAGGAGTATACCCAGACACGCCGCGAGTGCTCAGCAATGGAAGCGTGCGAAGTCAGCGCCTCCACGAAGATCAAATCAGTCCCGAGAAGCTCCCCTGGGCTCCCCTAAGCTCCCAAAAACAACCTGCCCGTGAAATGGAGATATCAGCGGGTAATAATCACAACGTATGGAGCATTAGGGGTATCATAGATAGATATAGGAATTGATTTGGGTTTGGGGGTCGTTTAACATATGGATCCTCAAAAAATACTCAAAAAGAGGAGAAAAAGGCAATGAAGGCGATACCGGAGGTGGTAGGGGCGGCGGCCGCCGGCGGCGACTCGGGCGAGGCGCCGGAGGTGCTCGGCCGGCGGTGGCGGGCCGAGCAGCGGCGCGAGCGGGCTGGTCAGGCGAGTGGGGGCGCGAGCGAGGGGTATCGGGCGAGGGGAGCTGAAGGGTCGGGCTGTTTGGGGGTTTTCGCGTTTCGAAAAATGTGCCCCCCCCTCGCCCCTTATATAACAAAAGTTACGACTCGGCCGAGTGACGTGGTCACTCGGCCGAGCGCGGTCAATGGAAATTTCCTCCTCGCCTACGCTTCAGCCGAGTGGCCTTACCAGCCTCAGCCGAGTGGAGTAAGTCCATTCGGCCGAGTGGCTCAAGCTACTCGGCATGACTCGCCCTAGGAGGGTATCCGTTTTACTCAGCCGAGTGGGAATATATACTCGGCCGAGTAGCAGTTATATTGAAATCAGGAAAATAAACAGAGAGTTGGGTACAGCAGACTTCCCTCGTTCGTGAGCGGCTCGGCCGGACGAACTTATGTACTCGGCCGAGTGACTAGTATACTCGGCCGAGTGAGCCTTGTGTTCTGCTGTTTGTCTTCGTTTGGGCTCTAAACTCCGTCTTTCTTCCTCCAGTCGATTCCATCTTCCTCCTAAGCGTCGAGCGCCTTCTTGGGGCGCTCCTCGGTGTCGCGTTCATCCTCCTCATGATGGATCTACCTATCTCCTCTCCTGTCAAGAAAAATAGGACCCGTTATCACAAAATTTTTGGGCGAACGACTCAAAACACTAAAAATTTCTAAAACGAAAATAAAGAAAAAGTAAAAATAAAGCAAAAACCGTCGGGTTGCCTCCCGACAAGCGCTCGTTTAAGGTCGTGAGCTCGACCCCCAATAATTTTCAATCAATGTGGGATGTTTGGTGCATATGAGATGCACCCATCAAACTTTCCGGGGAGCGCGCTTTGATTTGGACGTGGCGGCGTGTTCTCCCTCGGTGGTCTCCCATCTCGAATAGTGTCGGGGGGAGGCTCACCCAAGCTAGCATTTGCTCCGGTCAACGGCTTCACCGGTGATGCCGATTTCCATACCGGCGGAGCTTTCTTTGGAGACTTTAATTTCGAGAGCTTACAGAGCTCTCGAATCCTTGCGACATCAGCGTCGCCTTCATCATCTTCAGCGGAGAGGTCGGGGGAATCATCTTTCTTCTCATTTTGGCCTAAATCCGGGCCTTCCTCGAAATCTTCATCGAATAGAGCGCCAATAGAGTGGGGGATCGCCTCCTCAATTACCTCATCAAGGAGGTCCATGTAATCAAGCTCCTCGTGGTAAGGCATGTGCTTCATAGCCTTAGGAATGTGAAGCTCCACCTCGATGTTGCCGACATTTAAAGTTAGGGTACCTTCGCGCACGTTGACAATCACTCCGGCGGTGGCGAGGAACGGGCGTCCAAGTATCAATGAAGTATCTCCCTCCTCCTTAACGTCCATGGTCACTAAGTCACATGGCAAGCATATTCCCCCCGGGACTTGTAGCGGGATGTCTTCGGCGATCCCCACCGGCCTTGTTATCCGTCCATCGGCTAATTGAATGCGCATGTCGGTGGGTTTCAACTTTGTCCCGATGTTTAGCCTTAAGAACATGGAGAGAGGCATGAGGCTCACACTAGCCCCTAGATCAACCAACGCCTTTTGAAGAGGAACGCCGCCCAAGGTGCAAGGAATCCGAAAACTCCCAGGATCTTTAAATTTTGCCGGCTCCTTCTCTCTCTTGGTGAACCAAGAGCCCTCCTCGGCTAGCATGATCTTCTCCTTCCTCTTTCTCCCCGAAATCAAGTCCTTTAAGAATTTAGCATATGTGGGGATCTCCACGATGACGTCGAGGAAGGGAATATTGAGGCTAACTCCTCTTAGATACTCGAGAAACTTCGCTAGCCTTTTCTCCATTTTTGCTCTAGCGAGCCTTTGGGGGAATGGGACCGGTGGCATGAAGCGCCTCTCCTCGATCAATTGTTCTGCTCTAGATTTCTCCTTTTCTTGTGGCTCTTTCTCCTTATCATCTTCAACTACTGGCTCAATTGGATCCAAGCTTTCCTCCATGGGCTCCTCGGTAGGAATCATGGCGGGGGTGGTATCCTTTCCGCCTCTAGTGGTAACGGCAACTACGGCATTGATGTGGCCGGTGTTGCCCCATGGGTTTTGCTCGGGTTGCGCCGGTAATCGTTGAGTGTTCCGATTGAGCAACGCCAATTGCTCCGATATTTGAGCCACAACGGTATTAAGAGAGTCTTGCCCCGCCTTCAAGGTAGCATTGACCTTATTTTGCTCGACCATAAACGCCTCCACTCTAGCTTCGAAGTCGGATCGTTGTTGAGCTTGTGGAGGGTTTTGATTTTGATTCCTCCACCCTTGATTGTATCCGGGCGGCCTATATGGTGGAACTTGTTGCTTTGGTTGAAAATTTTGTTGAGTAGGCCCCCTCGGTGGATAGTTTTGTTGTTGGGGTGGTAGTGGTGGTCGGGCTTGTTGAGGTGGCGGTTGTGGCGGGTTCAAAGCTCCTTCATTGTTGGCGTAAGAGAATCCGGGATGATTTCTTACGGCCGGATTGGCCCAATATCCTTGGTTCCCCGCAACATATTGTACTTGCTCCAAGGATCCTTCTCCTTGCTCTCCTCCCGAGTACATGGCTTGAGATTGGTCTTGCCAATCACACATTTGGTTGGTTGGAGCGGAGGTGGAAGGGGCTCCTTGGGGCTCCGTGATAAACTTCTCCAATCTCTCCACTACCTTGTGGAGAGAATCAAACTTGCTTGTAAGCTCCGCTACGGCCTTCGCCTCGTAGATGCTAGTTGGCTTTAAGGAGGACGTGGAGTGTCCTCGCTCATCGCCCCATTGTTGGTTGTTTGAGGCCATCTCCTCAATTAGGGCCGTAGCTTCCTCGGGAGTCTTTGACAAGATAGCACCATTCGCCGCGGCATCAATAATTTGTTTGGTCCCCGGTTGGAGACCATTGTAGAAGCTATGCACTAGCTCCCAATCTTCTATACTATGGTGCGGGCATTGATGCTGCAGATCCTTAAAACGCTCCCAAGCCTCATAGAGCGTCTCTTGGGGTCCTTGCTTGAAGGACATAAGAGCGCTCCGAATCTTCACCGTCTTGGATGGCGGATAGAACTTGTCAATAAATGCACTCGCCAACTCGTCCCAAGTGGTGAAGACACCCTCAGCTTGCGTCCTCAACCAGTATAGTGCCTTGTCCTTTAGCGTGAAAGGGAAGAGACGCAGTCTGATGGCATCGATGGAGACCCCCGGCATCTGGAATGTGGCGCACTTTGACAAGAACGATTGGATGTGGTAGTGGGGATTTTCATGAGCATTCCCATGAAATGGATCCTGCTGCATCAGAACCACTAGTCCTGTCTTTAGCTCGAAGCTCTTGTCAGCCGCCAACCCCGGCATGGCAATGGATGAGGTAGTAGAAGAGGTCTTAGGCCGAAGCCTATCTCGAATAGAAATTAGCCTCGCCATCCTTGCCGCCAATTGTTCAGGAGTTTCCGGGTTGGTCATAAACCGCCCTTCCGGATTTTGTCTCCTTTCCGCTCTAAGTCTCCGCGCGGTACGTTCGATCTCGGGATCAAATAATATAGCTTCAGGGTCCGCTGTAGATCTCGTGTACATGCACAGGGAAAACATAGTTTCAAAGAGATGATTAGTACCGTGGAAGGGTTAGGTAAAAATAAAAAATGGAAATAATAATGATAATAATAAAAAAATAAAAAAAAAGAAGTAGCTAGGGGTGGTAAGATCAAACGCAATCGCCTCCCCGGCAACGGCGCCAAAAACTTGATCGCTCCGGGACGTAACCCTAAAGAACGGTTGTAGTTTTACCGCAAGTGCACGGTGTAGCAGCGAGCGGGATATCGAACACAGGGAGGACGAATGACCGTGCTTGTTCCAATCAACCTGGCTATCCAAGAAGAAATATTTTCCTTTGGCGATCCTGTCACAATCGTCAGACAAAGTGCGGAAATATCAAATCAAATAAAGAACGTCTAGGGAATGGGGAATCCCCGCTTATCACCGTATCTCATAAATGTGGTTCGTCGGTTTCAAAATTGCTAGATTGAGATTTTGGATGGACTAGTTGCAACTGAATGTAGAGCCAAGCTCACGCTCTCGCGCTGTTGCCGGTCTATAGCTATCCTAGGTTTGGGTTCAATCTCTTGCAAACCCTAGCCTAGGAAAGCTAGCATTAGGATCAACATCATCGTCCAATCGCGCACCGAGCCCAATCTCTTGCAAACTCGGCTCGCGATCTAGATTGGGATAGCTCCAACCCGTCCAATCTCTTGCAAACGGGTATTGGCACGGAATTGCAACCGGAAACCCTAGTATCGGTCCAATCTCTTGCAAACCGATACTACGAAAATTCGATTCCAACCTAATTCGGATTTCTAGGGTTTCCTATCGAATCGGGATTCAATCTCTTGCAAATCCCGATCGGTATGAACTCCTAGCTAACCGTAGTAAATTGATCCCAATCTAATCCCTAGATATCAATTCTAGCAAAATTTCTACTAATTCATCACAAATATGAAGTTGGGCTTGTAGGGTTCATCCCCACGCCCCAAGACGTGGCGACTACTCACAATTCATAGCAAGATCACAAAAATAATCAATGAAATAAGCAATAGAATTCATCACAATATTGAGATATGCAATAAAAATAGAATTTTTAGAGAAGAGAAACACAAACCAATGGAGTTCTTCAATTAATCCAACAAAAATCAAACTTTTTCTCCTCTCCAATCTCAAGAATAAAACTAAAAGGCTAATCTAAAAAGCTGCAAAAAATCTAAGGAGAAGCTCCCCAAAACTAGGGTAAAAACAGGGGTTAAATAGCCCCCAAAATCGTCCAAAAACTGTGACCAAAATACCCCTGCGCAGCCTGTTTTCCGCAATTTTCGCTACAGGCAGCGCGTCGCACTCGGCCGAGTGACAAAAGTCGCTCGGCCGAGTGAGAAACCCTGTAATTTTCCAGTAAGTCGGGGTCTTCAGGGGTCTCTACTTCGGGGGCGGCTCGGCCGAGTGAGTTGTCGTCACTCGGCCGATGGCTTCATTGTACTCGGGCGGACGGGATTCTCCACTCGGCCGAGTGGGTCTTCTGAAGCTCAGGCAGCCGAAAAACAGAAACTTGGAGATTTTTGAAGGGCTTCGTCTGGGCGCCACTCGGGCGGACGTGATGTCTTCACTCGGCCGATGTGGTCTCCGTCGCTCGGCCGAGTGCACAGGTAAATCGTGTCTGATCTGATCGGCCGAGCGGTGTCTCGCTGGTCGGCCGAGTGGCTCCTCCACTCGGCTGAGTGAGACACAAAAAATGCCCAGATTGCTTATTTTGGCCTCCTCGTCGCTCCTGCGACGTCCGTTCTTCTTCCGCTCCTCTCCAACAGCAAAATACCCCTCGGGAAGGTCGTCGGTGACCGTCTAGAGTAAGCGCATCTCGAGATCACTCCAAATCGCGCCAAATCACCTGAAATGCGACAAAAACAACAAATCGTGAAAAGCATCGCAATATCGTCGATATATCGTGAAAAACATGATTTGGGCGATCTAAATTGCATGCAAAAATGCGGAAAAAAAGTGTAAAATAAGGAGTGATCAACGCCCAGCGCCCAGGTGTCCTGGGCCGCCTGGGCCCAGGCCCAAGCGCCTGGGCCTGCGCCCAGGCGCCCGGGCCTAGACCTGGGCCGGGCGCCCAGGCCCAAGCGGGTCTGGGTGCCCAGGCCCAGGCCGGCCTGGGTTTTATTGGGTCTGGCCAGCAGGCCAGACCAGGTCTAGACTGGGCTGGTCTGCCTGGTCTGACCTGATCTGACCCTTTGGACTGTTTTGGGCATAACTTGATTATCTGGCGTCTGATTTAGACGCCGTTCGAACCTGGGTATAGACCGGGACATTCCTGTCTTACCCGTGAACTTTTCCTTGCGTTTATTTTATTAAATATTGTATTAAACAATTTAATACACATTTAATCGCTTTTGCATCAAATGCAAAATAGTCCCTATCTAAGCTTAAATAACCTTATTGCATCAAATGCAATTTTCTCTTCTTTTGCATCAAATGCAATTATTCTCCCTAACTAATTTCTACCTATTACTAGACGAAGCATTGCACTCTGTGTGAGACCCTACAGCCTGACCCTTACAACAGGTTGGGCTCGAAGCCCTATACGGCAGTGACCACAAGCAGTGGTTGCCGTCCCTGCTTCAGGAATCATCATTATGTGGTTAACTCATTGACATGAGTATTGTCGGGACCACCCTGACTGTTTCCGTGATGAATTCCGTAGTTATAGTCTTTTCGTCTTAACTATGTCGTGTGGACCAAGTCTGGGGTACGGTCAAACTGTCAACCCCAATAACTTGACTCCGGTTAGTTTCTATCGATCTTTAGTCAATTAATGTTGGACTTCTTCCAACATACTCTGCGCAGAGTTTTTACTAAAGACCGAACTAACTCTACGACACTAACTCCCATTGACCGGGAGAGACGAATCCTCTCTTGATCATTTACTCGCCTCGTACGTTTCAAGTGACACCCAATCAAAAAGACCTTTCGACAGGCCTTGCCTCGAAGCTAGGTCAGTTGATCTAAGTGGTACCGTTCACGCACAGGTCCGTCAAAATGACCTCAAGTCAAAAGACCAACCATCCTATCATCACTCAGAGTTATCACTGACAGATTAGTCAATGTAACCATATGATAACTCTAGTGGATCGTTCAGTGAACTCATTCTAATGAGCACCTGTGTCTCGTCTTCGACTTCGCCAAGTCAAGCGATCATGAGATCATCGCCACCGCTAAACGGTGAAGACTAAGACACAATGGTCTATCCGATGTTTCGATATCCTTATCTCGAAACATCTACGACCACGAACCATTTTAGACTTATGCTACAGACGGTCAAACGTTTCTCCATGATCGAGATACTCATCTCGATACCCATTTGACCTTGCATAAAGTCTCAGGACTTTACCTAAGTTGATATCTAATGTTGACTACATTACAATATAACTTTGATAAATTATTACCAAACAGCTTACTGTTATTTCGAACAAGATGTTTGTGCTATTCACACAGGAATAAATGGCCTTGAGGGCATCATATTCCTACATCTCCCACTTGCCCTCAGGCCCATTTATCTCGGTATCTTATACCGTTTTACACATAAGTTTTCCCGACTTCATGTGATAGAGCCTTCGTGAGTGGATCTGCTAAAACCGTCTACTCTATAGACTTAAGGGGTTTTTATGTTTGTGTTAGACCAACCATTTGAATCTCATTCAAATAATTCATTTGGTCTATCGGAATCTATAATATTTTATTTCCCTGGATCTTATCCAGTTCATCGTACCTTACGATAATGATTTTTAAATTAGTTAATGGTCATTTTAAATGGCTCATAACTATTCTTGATAATGTATCAAACCTTTTGATTACTTTGTCAAAATGTATGTTCCATCTCTTTGATGTCTCGCATGTAATTTACACGCTCCCACTGACCTCGAAAACTATCTGGCTAATTCATATAAGTTGGTTCGTCTAAATCATATTTAGAAAAACGAACTTATAAGTGAATGCTCCAATTTTCGTGGTCAACTTGAGCGTTTACATCGAGATTTGGTCCGAGTAGATCTGTACACATCTGTTGGCGAAACCGGTTTCATCTTAATCCGTTTTAAAGAAATTAGGATGAAAATCGTTCCCGTCCAACATTATTGTACTTCACTATTTTCTTTTCTGCACCAATCTTTCAACTTAAAGATTTACTTGCAGAATGTGAGGAAACATTTTCCTTGGGCACGTAAACTAAATTCTCAAATTTATTTACGCACACGGACCTGCATCAAGTTTTAAATCGGCGTTACTACTCCGAATTTCATCCTAGAAGTTGACTAAGTCATCATCAGTTATGATGTCTAACTCGACAATCCGTCTCACGAGATTCGAGTAATAATACAACTTCCTTACGATTGATTTATTGAATATATCATTGATAATGTTCTCATAGAATTTTATCAAAACCTAGGCATTAATATCTGGGACTTAACCCAGAGGGAGGACTTAACTCAGAGTCACTTACAATGTATCACACTAAATCTAATTAAGTGTGATTCATACCTTTTAACACACCGATGTGTTAACAGACTTGATCTGAGAGAAAATCACATTTTCTTTTAATTACACAAGA
The DNA here is from genome assembly GCA_030789695.1 of Scilla litardierei. Taxonomy (NCBI): domain Eukaryota; kingdom Viridiplantae; phylum Streptophyta; class Magnoliopsida; order Asparagales; family Asparagaceae; genus Scilla; species Scilla litardierei. The sequence goes on from JAULAV010008721.1 coordinate 9,397, forward strand.
TTTTATTTAGCTAAGTATTTGACCATTCGAACTAATCGAATCAGTTTAAATACTTTAGTCATTTCGTTCTTTATTTTATCAGCCTTGTGTTTCATCAAGAACACGTGTCTTAATAAAACATACGAATAACTTATTTTTTTTGGTTAATCTAGACTCGGGTACATCAGTATGTACAAGACTGAGTTCGACAACTCATTCTCCCACTGTCTTACAGATGGGTTTCGGCCATTGTATCTAAGAGGCTAAGACTCACAAGTGTCCATAGACTTCATAATACGAGAGGTCAGACCCCTCTTTATGTGACTTGTGAAGCTTAATCTCTTGATACGGCCTAGTCTAATTTTACCATATAAGTTTGCTACTATCTTGTGTATTTATATATTAACATTTAATATATATATATTTATTTACAAATTACTTAACACAAAACATTACTTCAGAAGCAATGTGACGACATTCGTCAAAATGTGTTAAACGTCTTTTGTATAACAATTTAATCTGAAATCGTGACATCAAAATATGTCACATTTTCATTTCCTCCTACTTATGCCTCTACTAATGATAAATTAAACTAACTTTCTCAATTGACTTTCAGAAGTGCCTTTTCCCTTTTTCTAAATCACATTTAGATATTAACATAAATAAATAGATATGCAAGCAACTTATGTATCCAAACGCTTGAGCTTTGCAATCTTGAGTGTAGCTCAAGAAGTTGCTTGTCTCAAGATCCGGTTGGGATACGTAGTCTTGCATCGCCCATGTACTCGTATTCGACTCAAACGGTTTGATCGAATTTTTGAATTTTGCGGATCAAAATTGTTTGTCCATACAACCTTGAGGGTAGCTCGACAAGTTGTAGGGAGAAACATACTTTGAATGTCCTATATGTTCAAGCTGCCTCATATAGAGACGAGTGACATGTAGCTTTAATTTATTTGTTGGACCCAGAACTTAATGAAATCATATTTCTTAAGTCTGTTCTTTAGAAGGTCATTTAATGTCAACGAGAATATAGTTTTAATTCTATCAATTAGAATTTAACTTGATATTCAATTAATCAACTTATTGACCAGTTAACTAATTCCAATATTATCAATTGATTCTTTCAGTAAACATAGTCTTGCCCTAGTTTTAGCATATGTTCAATATTAAATATAGGTAGATTGGCTTTTATCTATCTATATCCTCCCAGTAATTTTACGATCGTTTTAAAGCTTAATAACGAACGATTTAATCGAATTAAAATTAATAGGTAAGAGTTCCAATCACATTGAGTCTAAACAACCTTGAGTGTAGCTCAACAAGTTGATTGACTCTGCGATCGGAAGATGACTCTTCATCGATCATATCGGATATGACTCTCTTAATCGGTTTTTGCCCCTAGCCATTCGTGATCATGAGTGTGCGCATCCAAATCACATTGTCTAGTCTAGTCGGACCCTTGTTTTCGTGTCTAGCCTGACTTGCCCCGCAGCTCAGTGTATGCACGACACGTTGGTTTGGGTCAGGTCTTAGACTTACATCAAGTCAGACTACATCGTTGACTTAACTTACGCCGGCGCTCGGGGTACGAGACGACGGTTAGGGTTAGTCAAGATTTCATCTTATGTATTTAAGGAGTTGGTTTCTACAGGGTTGCCATGTCACAGCTTGAGTGTATCTCAACAACTGTAACACGGGCCCTATAGTTGCTAACCCCTAAAACAAGGAGGGCTACGGCTAATCTTGAAAAAGATCATTAACGTATTTGACTTAGATATAGTCCAGGGTGTCATACAATCATGATTCGCGACATTGCGGTCCAGCGGAACTCAGCCAGGGAATTGACTAAGCCAGGATCACTATCCCTTAAAGGGTGATCCAGAACTCTTAGCCAAGCACATTGACTGGATCATGGTCCATTGAATGAAGCTTGTCATTTTTGTATGTATGCCATAGACTAAACAGCTTTTATTAACAACTAATTAATCCTATCAACTAGTTGAATCCTTAAATTCAAAATTTTATGATTTGTTTAATAACTTTTATTAAGTCCTTATCAACTATAAGGTTCACGTGCTACCCTAATCGTTATTAGGATTTTAATAAATTTTATTAACAACGCTAGAAGCGAAGTCCTTGAATGAAAATTAATTATAACAATTAGAATTGAAAATTCATTTAAAGGACTACCCTAATCAGGAATTAGGTCTTAATATTGTTGTTAATGATTTATAAAAACATAGCATGTCATTAAAATTCAAGTAATAATTTTAATCATTTTTAATGGCTAACCTAAAGGGTTGTCTTGTGTTATCAAATAAGGGACAAGATTAACAAGCCATTAAAATAAAGCTACACTAATTTTATCAACATAAAATGAAAGTGTATATCTATTTAACAATTAAATAAACTAAGTTTATCGCATAAACTATTTTTAGAATTTTAAAAATCAGTTTAAAAAATATCTTATAAATTTAAAACATCACTTTTAAAATTTTTCCATGTTTAGAAATTTATCTTTCATAATTTTTAAACATCTAAAAATATTTTAAACTTATCGCATAAATATAAAGCCTTAAAATCAATTTTAAAATTTATCACATAAATTTAAAAACATCATTTTAAAATTTCCATCCTTAAAAATTTATCATATAAAAAATTTAAGGCATCCAAAATAATTTTAAACTTTTAAAGATTTAAAATTATTACATAAATTTTAAAACGTCATTTTAAAAATTTTCATGTTCAAAAAATTTATCACATAGAATTTTGAACTTTAAAAAACATTTTTAAAATTATCTTATAACTTTAAAAAAATTTAAAAGTACTTAAAAGCATTAACAAGTTTAATGAAATCGCAGTACCTAGATCGACTACGCAAACCTAGGCTCTGATACCACTGTAGGGGAATTCGGCGGTCCCTTAGGGCATAAAAACTCTAGTCCTGTCCTAAGTCGGACGGAACATAGACAGGAAAAACAAAAGCAGCGGAAGAAAAACTATGTTAACTAATTAACATGCAGTTAAAACATTTTTAACTTAGCCCTAAGGTCCAAGACCCTATGCCAAGATCTATGCCGACTTGGGATGGATCTGACCATCCCAAGAAGGATCTAGCCTACTGCGATTAAACTAAACTAATGCTAATAAAATACTTTAACCACATACCCAGAATCTCAGCCCTGGAGCAGGCGAGATGTTCCGCGCCGTCTTCCGAGCTGCTCCCGTCCCACGCCGAGCCGCTACTTGAACCGCTCCCCGAACCGCTCCTCGAACCGCTCCGCATCCCGAGGCGATCAATCCCCGTGCCGCCGAGCCAACCACACGCCGAAGAAAGTTTCACGCGAGTGAAACCCCCGCCTAGATTTCGGATCTAGAATCCGAACTCCTTTGTGGCTTTGCTAGAGCCCGCAGGAGTAAGGCAGAAATTTAGGGAGAAGAGAAGATATTAATTTAAGCTTAGATCCGAGCATGCTCCAACATTTACGAGAGCCGCTCAGATCTAGAGCTTGGGACGAGTTTTGAGAAAGGGGGGAGACCCCTATTTATATAGGCGGCGGTCTCTCCCCTTTTCTCAAAATCTGATGTGGGACTAAACAATGAGTTAATTTAAAATCAAGTTAGTTTGCACTTCACAAAGTGCAAACTTCCGGGAATTTTAACTCACTCATCATTGCGTTTCAGGATTGATACAACCTATCAATACGACAAGCGTTCAACGGTGAACGCATAGGAAAAAACCGTTCGTCAATCGGAGGTCGTTTGACCCTCCAATTGAGTGTCCAAAGATCAGCCCTAGGCTAGTTTTTCGCAAAAACTGAGCCGTCAAAAACTGCCCATTAAACCTAGGGTTCCACACCCAAAGGTGGGACCCACAAAACCTGACTGGGCGCCCAAACCCAGACCTGGGCACGGGCGCCCAAGTCTGGGCGCGGGCGCCCAGGCGGGTGCCTGGGCCGGGCCAAGCGCCCGGCCCAGAACGCCTGGGTGCCCAGCGCCCAGGCGTCCTGGGCCGCCTGGGCCCAGGCCCAGGCGCCTGGGCATGTGCCCAGGCGCCCGGGCCTAGACCTGGGCCGGGCGCCCAGGCCCAGGCGGGTCTGGGTGCCCAGGCCCGGGCCAGCCTGGGTTTTATTGGGTCTGGCCAGCAGGCCAGACCAGGCCTAGACTGGGCTGGTCTGCCTGGTCTGACCTGATCTGACCCTTTGGACTGTTTTGGGCATAACTTGATTATCTGGCGTCCGATTTGGACGTCGTTCGAACCTGGGTCTAGACCGGGACATTCCCGTCTTACCCGTGAACTTTTCCTTGCGTTTATTTTATTAAATATTGTATTAAACAATTTAATACACATTTAATCGCTTTTGCATCAAATGCAAAATAGTCCCTATCTAAGCTTAAATAACCATATTGCATCAAATGCAATTTTCTCTTCTTTTGCATCAAATGTAATTATTCTCCCTAACTAATTTCTACCTATTACTAGACGAAGCGTTGCACTCTGTGTGAGACCCTACAGCCTGACCCTTACAACAGGTTGGGCTCGAAGCCCTATACGGCAGTGACCACAAGCAGTGGTTGCCGTCCCTGCTTCAGGAATCATCATTATGTGGTTAACTCATTGACATGAGTATTGTCGGGACCACCCTGACTGTTTCCGTGATGAATTCCGTAGTTATAGTCTTTTCGTCTTAACTATGTCGTGTGGACCAAGTCTGGGGTACGGTCAAACTGTCAACCCCAATAACTTGACTCCGGTTAGTTTCTATTGATCTTTAGTCAATTAATGTTGGACTTCTTCCAACATACTCTGCGCAGAGTTTTTACTAAAGACCGAACTAACTCTACGACACTAACTCCCTTTGACCGGGAGAGACGAATCCTCTCTTGATCATTTACTCGCCTCGTACGTTTCAAGTGACACCCAATCAAAAAGACCTTTCGACAGGCCTTGCCTCGAAGCTAGGTCAGTTGATCTAAGTGGTACCGTTCACGCACAGGTCCGTCAAAATGACCTCAAGTCAAAAGACCAACCATCCTATCATCACTCAGAGTTATCACTGACAGATTAGTCAATGTAACCATATGATAACTCTAGTGGATCGTTCAGTGAACTCATTCTAATGAGCACATGTGTCTCGTCTTCGACTTCGCCAAGTCAAGCGATCATGAGATCATCGCCACCGCTAAACGGTGAAGACTAGGACACAATGGTCTATCCTATGTTTCGATATCCTTGTCTCGAAACATCTACGACCACGAACCATTTTAGACTTATGCTACAGACGGTCAAACGTTTCTCCATGATCGAGATACTCATCTCGATACCCGTTTGACCTTGCATAAAGTCTCAGGACTTTACCTAAGTTGATATCTAATGTTGACTACATTACAATATAACTTAGATAAATTATTACCAAACAGCTTACTGTTATTTCGAACAAGATGTTTGTGCTATTCACACAGGAATAAATGGCCTTGAGAGCATCATATTCCTACACTTATGACACAATGTTCAACATTTCATAAGTACACATTGTGTCATGTTCACAAATGTTGAACAATAAGTTCAACGTTTCATGTAACATATTGTTCAACAATCCATATGAACAATTGTGCCACAAATGAAAAATAATAGACTTAACAATCTCCCCCTTTGGCTTTTAGTGGCACAATCAAACCGAATAAGATTTGACATCATCATATGCATAAAACATACTGAAGAGACGAGGTCAAGAAGTAGACGTACCAGTCAATAATATGAACATCAGAGATACCACTGTACTTCAACAGGTAGATCATACAACAAAAATTACTCCCCCAAAGATGTTCAAGAAGTTTCAGATCACACCACAACATATCACCAGATGAGACAATAGAAACACCAACAACAAATCACCGCACAAACACTATCTCCCCATTTGTGACACCAAAAGCCAAATGCCATACCTGGTCAGAAGACACTTTAGCTTGGAGCTGAACAATCCTTTCCTGGAGAAAAACCCTCTGAGCTTGAAGAAGAACTCTCTGACTTTCAAGCATATCCAGCTGATCATCGACAGTTTTGACAGCCCTCTGAAGCACCAACATGTCATCCAGTAAATCTTGCACAGAAGCTTTTGATGAAGAAGTCCTTTTGCTAGCAGATTTCGAGGCAGATTGAGGAGAAGTAGATGAGGAAGGCACAGAGGACACAGAAGGAAGAACAGATAAATCATCAATTTTGCTGGCTATGGACTTGGTCGTGAAGCTGATCAAGTCACATGACACTGGAAGCTCAGAAGAAGCCGGAACAACCCCTTGTGAAAAAAGTATCATGGAAATGAGGGAAGCATGAGGCAGTGAAGTATTGGGTGCAGACGACTCTGATAGAGAAAGGATGGAATCAAAAATAAGTCGACCCAAATTGAAGGATTTCTTAGTCCCGACAGCAAACAATAGTTTGCACATAGCCTTGGTGGCAATCGACATGTTGGACGTTGGCAACCAATTACGGGTGGCAATGCGATAGAGCAAAAAGAAATTTACAGTCAACGCAGATGAAGGGAAGGAAAATGTCTTTGGCCAACAAGTAAATTCCCCACCAGTGACAGTCTGGATGAATAAATCATAGTCTTCACCAACAGAAGCACCATAAGAAGGGAGGTTTTGATTGCACGGCCACTTAAGTAGTTTGTTGATGATAGCAGGGGAGAACGGAATAATCTTGCCCCGAATAAAAGTCTTAAAGCCCCATTTTGAAGTAGAATCCGCAGAGGACTTGAAGAGGTTATAGTAAAATTCTCGGACCAGTACAGGATAAAAAGTCTGTAATGACCCCAAAATTCATATACGTGTATTAATACGTATTCTTGGACGTATATATATGCGTATAAATTTTTGGGAGTCCTTATGTATTTTATTTAATTTTGTCAAGCTAAAAATTAATTTTAAATAATTTTGAATGACATATGGTTTTATTAAATGAAGTATATGGTTGGAATACTAATGTCTTGATGAGTAAGTATTGCATGTGTATTAAGTGTGTATAATTATTTTTCTAAAAGACAAATCCTAATATTTTCCTAAGTGACACCTCAACCTTTGATGTGTCAATACCTCCTTGATCCTTACCTAACCCAAGGCTTGGTGGCATGCTTAGAGGATTTTAGGGAGATGAGGTGGCTACTCTAGGAATTAGAGAGAATGTTTTATTCACTCACTCTCTTCCCAAAGATCAGACCGAATTCATCCCTTCCCGTTGTTCTCTGTTAGACATTAGGGGGGCTGAGTACCCGTAGGGCTACTCCACCGTCACTCTGCACACTCCTGTAGCATCCATGTCGTCGTTTTGGTGCTGTTGCTCATTCTGGGAGCCTGTGGAGGAGAAGAAGAATTAGAGAAGGAGAAGGTTTGAAGAAGGAGGAGCCATAGGGATTTGGGCTACCCCCTTGTCTCTCATCACCCCTATGGTAGGATTCCATCTCCAACTAGTCTTAGAGTTGCATGCATAGTTTCATGGTTGTTGTTGTAGTAGTTTTACCTTTTCTTATGTTAATCCTGAGTTTGTATGGTTGTGTGCGGTGAGCAATCCTGAGTTTTGTATGGTTGTGCGCGGTGAGTAATCTTGAGTTTGTATGGTTGTGCGCGGTAAGCAATCCTGAGTTTTGTATGGTTGTGCGCGGTGAGTAATCCTGAGTTTGTATGGTTGTGCGCAGTGAGCAATTCTGAGTTTTGAGTGGTTTTGTGCGGTGAGCAATTCTGGACAGATTTACATGCTGATTGTTCTGCTTAGTCCTTCCAATCTAGAATTGCGTTTGCTCTGAAAGTTTTTTGGCTTAAAGATTGGACCGTTATCTATAACTTTCATGTTGTGAACTTTTACTAATTCGGCCTGTAATTAGGAATAATTATTCCATCTTTACAACATGTCGGAATTTCATCCAGTCTGTACACAGTTTGGAAAAACGTAGATCAGTCCCTGCATACTCCATAGAAATTGATGATCTTAGTCTCGTTGGAAAGATAACAACTTTTTCTACAACTTTCTGTGAGTGCACATTTTCGAGATTCTAACTGTACCATGTCTTAAACTAGCAATCTTTACATCTCTTAGAATCTGTATGAAAAACAGATTCGTCTGGTCTTACCAAACAATTCACCATAAATCACTCACTTCATATTTCTGCATGAAAATTTATTGGTGAATCCAGCACAACTATATCTACAACTTTCATTTGTATTGTATGTGCATGTTTAATACAAAATTATGGAGAAATATGCTTCTTAATCTGACTGTTCTGTTTTCCAGCAAGCTGAAAGATTTGAATGTTGTTTTAAGCTCTTTTTGAAGTTAACATTGCCATCAATGTTCTTGATTATTTCTGTTACATGGTGATATGCGGTTTATGTTCTTGATACATGCAATATGATGATGTGAACATGGTTATACATTTTATGAGAAATGAGAAAGGGAATGCACAAGGCGATGCATGTCCCAAATATGTGATGAACTGTGGAAAGAAAAGAATGGAAGATGTTATGTTTCATGAAAATGACTAAGTCCTCTTAAAGGAGGGTGACATGTGGTTTGGGGGAAACACGGTTAAATTAAAGGAGTTAAGGAGCGGACAGATGATATGAATTCTCACCCGCTGTATCACTCCCGGAAGGGCGAGTTGAAAGGGTTGGAGAGGCCGCTGGTGTACCCGTGATGCACCATGACGGTAATTGATGGTTTACTCCGTTTGTCCGACAGAAAAACCGAGCAGGTCTCGCTCCAATACCTTGCCCCGTTCGGGTATGGAGTTGCGAGAGGCCCCCTCCGGTGCCCGTGTTACTGGTTGGGGTACCACTTTTTCACGCACCCTGGGTGAAGTCCGACTCATTAAGGTCCTAAGATTTATCCGGGTTCCAAATGCTAACTAATGAATTAATTGTTAATCCTTATTATTCTTGTAGCAATGGTGAATGTATGCGTTGTTTACTTGTGTTTCTTTACTATGGTTCTTTTATGTTGTATGACATTGTTGTACACCTTACCTGTTGCACGTGCACGCTTTCACATGTTCATAAGTATAGTTGTTACTTCCTTTACTACAGTAGATGTTTATGCCATGACATACACTCTGCCTGTTCACGTGCACCCTTTCCACACTTCATGTAAGGACTAGTTGAGATATGGAATTCCTACTGGGTCACGCGTTGACGTGCCCCACCGTTGACTTTTCAGGTTGGTTCTTTGAGTTGGAGGCCCCTTGACTCAGTTGGTTGGAGTTGCGGGTTGTGAGAAGTGTGGATGACTTGGGAGTGGTGTTGTACTTGGGTGAGATGTGAGTTTTTGTACCTTATTGAGATGTGGGTATATTGTATATGGTTTTGTATAAGGAAGTTGTATATGAACAGTTTTATTTATATACATCAGTGCTTGAGTTATTGGTTCTCTTGAGTTTTGGGTTGACTGGAATGCTATATGTACTATCCCAGCAGTGCGCAGTGGACCTGCTTGTGTTTGTAATTTCGTATTTTCTTCGTAGCACCCGTCTCTTTGGGAATACCTGATACGGATTCGTACTTATCGGGTATCACGGAGAGCGGGGCGTTACAGGTGGCGGCCCATGCAGGTCTCCGCACTGCGGCTGTGTAAGGGTAGTGCGTGTAGTGTTCCTGAGGTAGTTTGGTCTTAAGGTGGGTAGGAGTTCTGCCTTAAGATAGAGCCCTGATATCAGAAGTTTGAGGTTTAGAGCCATGAGGATAGACACTAAAGTGTTGATTGAGTAAGAATGTGTGTATATATCTATGTGTGTTTGTATGTTTACCTATACGTCTGTAGCTCTATAAGTGTTGAATATGGCTTGTTGAGTATATGGAGATGATATACTCATGTACATATGGCTATGGTATATGTATGAATAATTATATGGCTATATGATTGTATTTGAAGTATGTGTGTTAATATATGGTTGACTTATGAGTACTGTGTATAATTGGGTTATATACTTGATTGAGGTGCAGGTAGTGTATAGTTGTATTGTGTAGTGGCTATATACTATATGTGATGTATGCACATGTAGAGTGTGCAGAAGCATGTGTGGATCTTTGAGTTCCACCCATGTATGTGTGGCTATGTCTTAAGAATATTAGTTCTATGTGTTAATATATGTGATGAGTATATGATATATGTATGGCTGTAAGCTGGAACGCTTACACCTGTATATGGATGAATATAGTTTTGTATGGTTATCTATGTGTATTGATATTGATGATAAAACTTGTGTGATGATACATCTGTGAATGTTGGATGGGTACTAGGAGACATACATGGTCGTATGTCTATATCTATATATAGAGATGCATGTGTATGTTTGTACAAAACCATGAATTCGTGTACTGTGAAATGATATAAGTGTTGATATATGAATGTGTTTATATATAAGTTTGGGGTAGATTGACCATATATATCTCTATTCACCCTTAGGAATGTCCTAAGTTGGAAAGTCCGAGGACGGACTTTATTTTAAGGTGGGTAGGATGTAATGACACCAAAATTCTTATACGTGTATTAAAACGTATTCTTGGACGTATATATATGCGTATAAATTTTTGGGAGTCCTTGTGTATTTTATTTAATTTTGTCAAGCTAAAAATTATTTTTAAATAATTTTGAATGACATATGGTTTTATTAAATGAAGTATATGGTTGGAATACTAATGTCTTGATGAGTAAGTATTGCATGTGTATTAAGTGTGTATAATTATTTTTCTAAAAGACAAATCCTAATATTTTCCTAAGGGTGTGTTTGGTTTGAAGGAAAAAGAAAGAAAAGGAAAGAAATTTAGAAGGAAAACTATTTCCATTGTTTGGTTGGAAAGAAAAAATAAAGGAAAATGAAAATGAAAGAAAACAAAGGAAAATTTTTATTAAAACTTTTTCTTGAGATTTTCCTCTTTTTGACCCAATGAAAATGAGGGAAAAGAGAGGTAAACTAATTTCTCACACTTTCATGTATTTATATTTTTTAGCAAACATAATTAGTTGTTATTTTTAATGAATCCACGAATTATTCATAAGTTTGTATCAAAAAATCATGAATAATTCGTGAATTTTTCAAAAAATTAAGAATATTAGTAACTTTCTATTCGCGAATTACACGAAAAATTCACGAATTTCCAAATAAGTCGTGATAATGGACTAATTTTTCAAAAAAAAACACCTTCAATATATATTCATTCGTGAATTATTCGAAATAGAGAATAATTTATGAATTTTTAAAAATTCACGAATAATTCGCGATCTTTTAAAAATTCTTGAATTATTCTTGAATTTTTATATAGCTCGTGAATAATTCTCTATTTTCCAAATAAATTCCGAATTTTTAATTTATTTTCATGCATGCATGAATTGTGCAAATAATTCACGAATTTTTAAAAAATTCAAAGTTGCTTGAAAAATCCACACATTATGCACGAATTTTTCAAATAGCTTGCAAATTATTTCAAACTTTTTAACAAAATTTGTAAATTATTTGTATACTATTAAATAACATATTATCTACGAATCATAACATTTATAGTGTTAACGAATTATTCATTATAATTCGTCATTATTTGCAAAATTAATAATTTTTTCAAAATAACCAATAAGTTTTTAATTTAAAAATAAAATTTTAATTTATTATGATGGTAGAATGATTTGAATTCACAACGTAACCAGTTAAATTATTTTTTATTCATATTCAATGAACCACATAATAAAATTAATTTCTATATTTTCTATTCAACTTTCTTCCCAATTTTTCTTGGTAACCAAACATGAGAAAGAATATCATTTCCTTTTCCTTTTCTTTCTTTTTCTTTTTCCTTTCCATTTCATTTTTCTTTATTTCCTTTTCATTCAAACCAAACACACCCTAAGTGACACCTCAACCTTTGATGTGTCAATAGCTCCTTGATCCTTACCTAACCCAAGGCTTGGTGGCATGCTTAGAGGATTTTAGGGAGATGAGGTGGTTACTCTAGGAATTAGAGAGAATGTTTTATTCACTCACTCTCTTCCCAAAGATCAGACCGAATTCATCCCTTCCCGTTGTTCTCTGTTAGATATTAGAGGGGCTGAGTACCCGTAGGGCTACGCCACCCTCACTCTGCACACTCCTGTAGCATCCATGTCGTCGTTTTGGTGCTGTTGCTCATTCTGGGAGCCTGTGGAGGAGAAGAAGAATTAGAGAAGGAGAAGAAGGTTTGAAGAAGGAGGAGCCATAGGGATTTGGGCTACCCCCTTGTCTCTCATCACCCCTATGGTAGGATTCCATCTCCAACTAGTCTTAGAGTTGCATGCATAGTTTCATGGTTGTTGTTGTTGTAGCTTTACCTTTTCTTATGTTAATCCTGAGTTTGTATGGTTGTGTGCGGTGAGCAATCCTGAGTTTGTATGGTTGTGCGCGGTGAGTAATCTTGAGTTTGTATGGTTGTGCGCGGTAAGCAATCCTGAGTTTTGTATGGTTGTGCGCGGTGAGTAATCTTGAGTTTGTATGGTTGTGCGCGGTAAGCAATCCTGAGTTTTGTATGGTTGTGCGCGGTGAGTAATCCTGAGTTTGTATGGTTGTGCGCAGTGAGCAATTCTGAGTTTTGAGTGGTTTTGTGCGGTGAGCAATTCTGGACAGATTTACATGCTGATTGTTCTGCTTAGTCCTTCCAATCTAGAATTGTGTTTGCTCTGAAAGTTTTATGGCTTAAAGATTGGACCGTTATCTATAACTTTCATGTTGTGAACTTTTACTATTTCGGCCTGTAATTATGAATAATTATTCCATCTTTACAACATGTCGGAATTTCATCCAGTCTGTACACAGTTTGGAAAAACGTAGATCAGTCCCTGCATACTCCATAGAAATTGATGATCTTAGTCTCGTTGGAAAGATAACAACTTTTTCTACAACTTTCTGTGAGTGCACATTTTCGAGATTCTAACTGTATCATGTCTTAAACTAGCAATCTTTACAGCTCTTAGAATCTGTATGAAAAACAGATTCGTCAGGTCTTACCAAACAATTCACCATAAATCACTCACTTCATATTTCTGCATGAAAATTTATTAGTGAATCCAGCACAACTATATCTACAACTTTCATTTGTATTGTATGTGCATGTTTAATACAAAATTATGGAGAAATGTGCTTCTTAATCTGACTGTTCTGTTTTCCAGCAAGCTGAAAGATTTGAATGTTGTTTTAAGCTCTTTTTGAAGTTAACATTGCCATCAATGTTCTTGATTATTTCTGTTACATGGTGATATGCGGTTTATGTTCTTGATACATGCAAAATGATGATGTGAACATGGTTATACATTTTATGAGAAATGAGAAAGGGAATGCACAAGGCGATGCATGTCCCAAATATGTGATGAACTGTGGAAAGAAAAGAATGGAAGATGTTATGTTTCATGAAAATGACTAAGTCCTCTTAAAGGAGGGTGACATGTGGTTTGGGGGAAACACGGTTAAATTAAAGGAGTTAAGGAGCGGACAGATGATATGAATTCTCACCCGCTGTATCACTCCCTGAAGGGCGAGTTGAAAGGGTTGGAGAGGCCGCTGGTGTACCCGTGATGCACCATGACGGTAATTGATGGTTTACTCCGTTTGTCTGACAGAAAAACCGAGCAGGTCTCGCTCCTATACCTTGCCCCGTTCGGGTATGGAGTTGCGAGAGGCCCCCTCCGGTGCCCGTGTTGCTGGTTGGGGTACCACTTTTCACGCACCCTGGGTGAAGTCCGACTCCTTAAGGTCCTAAGATTTATCAGGGTTCCAAATGCTAACTAATGAATTAATTGTTAATCCTTATTATTCTTGTAGCAATGTTGAATGTATGCGTTGTTTACTTGTGTTTCTTTACTATGGTTCTTTTATGTTGTATGAAATTGTTGTACACCTTACCTGTTGCACGTGCACACTTTCACATGTTCATAAGTATAGTTGTTACTTCCTTTACTACAGTAGATGTTTATGCCATGACATACACTATGCATGTTCACGTGCATCCTTTCCACACTTCATGTAAGGACTAGTTGAGATATGGAATTCCTACTAGGTCACGCGTTGACGTGCCCCACCGTTGACTTTTCAGGTTGGTTCTTTGAGTTGGAGGCCCCTTGACTCAGTTGGTTGGAGTTGCGGGTTGTGAGAAGTGTGGATGACTTGGGAGTGGTGTTATACTTGGGTGAGATGTGAGTTTTTGTACCTTATTGAGATGTGGGTATATTGTATATGGTTTTGTATAAGGAAGTTGTATATGAACAGTTTTATTTATATACATCAGTGCTTGAGTTGTTGGTTCTCTTGAGTTTTGGGTTGACTGGAATGCTATATGTACTATCCTAGCTGTGCGCAGTGGACCTGCTTGTGTTTGTAATTTCGTATTTTCTTCGTAGCACCCGTCTCTTTGGGAATACCTGATACGGATTCGTACTTATCGGGTATCACGGAGAGCGGGGCGTTACAAAGTCTTAAAGCAGCTTGCTGCTTGGAGGAGATCAATGTCCTTGAGAAAGACTAAGAAGTGGGTCTATTTAAAAGATGAGACAGCAAGAGACTTTTCACCAAAAATGGACCGCTCAGAGTAGACAGCCCATCAATTCTGGTAAGACTTA
>JAULAV010008722.1:0-48162 GCA_030789695.1 Scilla litardierei
ACTTGCGTTTCCTTACTATGGTTCTTTTATGTTGTATACCATTGTTGTACACATTGCCTGTTGCACGTGCACGCTTTCACATGTTTATAACTATAGTTGTTACATCCTTTACTACAGTAGATGTTTATGCCATGACATACACTCTGCCTGCTCATGAGCACCCTTTTCCACACTTCATGTAAGGACTAGTTGAGATAAGGAATTCCTACTGGGTCACGCGTTAACATGCCCCACCGTTGACTTTTCAGGTGTTGGTGATGGAGTTGGTTGATGGCTAGGAGGTGGAGCAGTGGAGTTCTGTGGATGAGTTAGGTTGGGCTGGTGAGGGGTAAGGAGAGGGTGTTTGTATTTTTGGGATTTTGTTTGGGTAGTGATGAGATGTTGATAGTGGACGTATGTATAGATGGATGATGTATAGATATCAGACCTTTCTTTGGGTTTAGTTGTTGTACATTTTCCCTCAGTGTTTCTTTTTGTGTTTATGTTTTTGGTTACTTGGTTGTGCTTTGGGAACATTACATGTACTATCCCAGCAGTGCGCAGTGGACCTGCTTGTGTTTGTAATTTTATATTTCCTTCGTAGCACCCGCCTCTTTGGGAATACCTGATACGGATTCGTACTTATCGGGTATCCTAGGGAGCAGGGCGTTACAAGTATACTATTAGAAATTAGCCAAACAGGTCTTTCAGTATTTATAGAGAACAAAGGCCACATACTGAAGAATCTGAGGTCAGCAAAGCTTGATATCATTTGATATACTTACTCTGATTTTTGTTGGATGCAAAGAAGGTATGAAATCTGTACTATGAGGTGCCATCTACTAGAAGAGGGCTAAATAGTCTCATATATAACCTCTTCTAACATGGCTGTATATTTCATATCATATTAGGTGACATCCAATCATGGAATAAGTCTGCGTAATTTTGTCACATAGCAGCAAATTATGGAGGGTATTAAAAAACCACATAGATTATTTTGTGACAATAAGTTTGCAGTTTTTATATTCCAACAACAACAAAAACTTGACAAAGTTAAGGTATTTAGAGATCAAGTTCCTGGTTGTAAACAAAATAGTTCGGAGTGAACAGTGAATATAGAGCACATCAGAACAAGTTATATGGTTGTGGATCCACTTACTAAGAGATTGCCACCCAAAAGGTTTCCTGAGCACTTTGCTCTTATATGTGTCAGGTTAGTTAAGGGTATTCAGTTCTAGTGGGAGTTTGTTCTTCTGGGTGCTCAAATAATATAGATGGTTTAAGTTTTTCAGTTTAAGGTAATTTTCTGCAGAAATAAAGTTTTTTGGTTTGGTAACACTCCAATTTTGGTTTCACTATTACAAAAGGGACATTTAACAGCGCTTAAATAAGGTCTTTAACAGCACTTCTGCGTGTTGTCTATCTCGTCGTTGCTACATGTGGGATGGTTTTAATAGCGTGTTACAAGCACTGTAAAAGGTCCCCATAGATAGATTCTTTGGTAAAAGCGTTGTTAAAGGTCAACTAAGGACATCACTTGTACTAAAAAGCACGTGTTTAGTACAAGCGTTGTCTAAGGTCCTAATAGACAGCGCTTCTTTAGTACAAGTGCAATTAAAGGTCCACCATAGACAGTGCTTGTACTAAACAAGCGATATCTATCTGGGACCTTAGACAACGCTTGTTTAGTACATGCATTGTCTAATGTCCCAATAGACAACGCTTCTTTAGTACAAGCGCTGTTAAAGGTCCACCATAGATAGCGCTTGTACTAAACAAGCGCTATCTATCTGGGACCTTAGACAGTGCTTGTTTAGTACATGCACTATCTAATGTCCTAATAGACATCGTCACTTTTGTTGAATATTGGACTCCCCGGATTTGGTTTTGATGATGAGTAAACATAAATAATTCATGAACTAACAATTTGTGAGCGCGGTATTGGAGATCGTCGCCAAATTCACGAGAACATTCAAAGCGACATCTCAACACTTCTCAAAGCTCGTATTCTTGCCTAAAGCTTCGTTGAAGCTCTTACGCCGCTTTGGAAGTTATGAAGAATCAATCGAAGCTCTCGAAGACCGTTTATTAAGGTTTTATTTATAGTCTTTTTAGCTTCGATCAATAGAATGTTAAGCCTTGAGTATATCTTACGATTCTAACTTCATAACGCTCATATCGTAGCTCTAGGATCTTAGTACAAGTTCATTCTAACTTTCTCGAAGCGTCGCGCTTCGATTCGGACTTGTTTGTGCATGTTAGTTGGTACAAGAAGAAGTACTGACCGACTAGATGGTGATCTAGTCGGTCAGCACCTCTTCTTGGACCGACTACTTTGATTCCTTAATTTCTTGGACTTTACTGTTTACAGTTAGTCGGTCTACGTTGACTCACCGACCGACTAGTTTGTGAACTAGTCGGTCAGTGATGCTTCTTTGACCTACTAGTTGTGACTTACTATTCATACTAAATTTCTCCTAAGCTACTGTTTATCGTTAGTCGGTCTAAGAACGTTTGGTGACCGACTAGTTGACAATCTAGTCGGTCAACTTTTGTTCTTGGACCGACTAAGTCAATTTGTATTCAGACTATTTCATTTTGCCTCTTAGTCGGTCTACGTTCATTGACTGACCGACTAGTTGTGAAACTAGTCGGTCAGAAAGTCTTCTTGGACCGACTAGATTTCTAGGTCTGAAATTCTATCTCTTCTCAGTTCCTCACTTAGTCGGTCCATGCTGTTTGACTGACCGACTAGTTGATGAACTAGTCGGTCAATGATTGTTCTTTGACCGACTAACTGCCCCAGATTTCTATCCGTTGGAGAATGACCTAACTTGTTTTTATGGGACCCTATAAATACGAACCTAGGTCATTTCTCTAGGGTTAAGAGCTTCCATTCAGAGATTCATTGAGAAAGAAAGAGATAGCTATTCTCACTCATTTCTAAAGCTCTCTTCCTCACAAGAAACCCATTCTCTCTCATTTCTAGATCTAGAATCCATCTTGAGAGAAGCTTGTTCTTGGTGAGCTCTTCAAGCTATAGCTTGATCCAAGTCTCCAAATCTCTCCTAGGCACCGATTGCTGGTCATTTCCTTGGTGCTAGGACTTGGTGACTTCATCTTCCTCAAATCCTCCATTTCACCTATTGGGTAAGAAAAACTCAAGGTATAGGATTTTGTGGTAAGTTTGCTTATTTCAATATAAACTCATTTATATTGCTTGTTGATTCTCTCGGTTGTGAGAGAAGGTTGTGATCCCGGGTTGTGGGATTCATTATTGCCATTGTTGTATGATTTGATCTTGTGAAGGTTTTTCACAAGATATTCATAGTGGAAATCTTGGGTTAGGGTTTCTAACCTAAGTATCCGGAGGGGATCCGGGTGGTTGGGACGTAGGATCACCGGGAACAAGTCGGGGAGACTTGGGTGGATCCGAACCCATTAACATCATTTGTTTGCATTGTTAATTTTGTTGTTGTCATTCAATTTAAGCTTCCGCAAATTGATTTGGTAGTTGTTTGCAATTTAATTTGGAATTATACTCCTTATTATTTTTAAAGTACTATTCACCCCCACTCTAGTACTTGTGCAGTAGCTTGTAGGGCAGTACATTTGGTATCGGAGCCAGATACTTAGCTATGTCTGCCAACGACAACAAGACCGTGCGTCCACCTTCCAACTATGACACCTTCAGGAACCGTGAAGGAGCATCTTCGGTGATGGAAGGACATTCCTCTACGAGGCCTCCATTCTTCAACGGTACCAACTACGGGTACTGGAAATGCCGGATGGAAACCTTCCTCCGGAGTGCATCCTTATGGAGGACTATAATGAAGGAATACATAGAGCCCGAAGAAGCAGACTTTGAGAAATGGACAACCGCGGAGGTCGCCGCGGAGGTAAGCAATGCCAAGGCAATGAACGCCTTGCAATGTACATTGGAGCCCGAGGACTTCAATAAGATATGCACATGTAAGAGTGCATATCAAATTTGGAACTCCCTCCTCATTCTTCATGAAGGGACGAGTGGGGTAAGAGACTCTAAACTCGTAGTCATAAACAAAGATTACGAAATGTTTCATATGCAATAAGGCGAGAAGATGAAAGAATATTACGCTCGCTTCGTTGACATAATAAACGAGTTAGAGGCCCTCGACAAGTCCTACACTCAAAAGGAGAAGTGCTCAAAGCTTATTGAAGGACTTCCTTCTTCTTGGGAGAAACGTACCTTCGCCATCGAGGAAGGTAATGACATGAATAAATATACCGTAGTTCAATTGATGGGTACTTTAATGTCATACGAGGTACGCAAGGATAGCAAGGTGAAGTTACAAGAAAAGATGAAGTCCTATTTGAACCAAGACGTGCCTAAGAAAAAGGCAATTGCATTCAAGGTGGCTTCATCCACATCTACCGATGATGAGGACTCGGAAGAAGAAATGGACATGGAATCCATTGCACTCATGGCAAAGAAGTTCAATCGCTTCTT
Organism: Scilla litardierei; assembly: GCA_030789695.1. Lineage (NCBI taxonomy): Eukaryota > Viridiplantae > Streptophyta > Magnoliopsida > Asparagales > Asparagaceae > Scilla > Scilla litardierei. The sequence continues at coordinate 4,469 of JAULAV010008722.1, forward strand.
CCGAAAGGGTAACTTCAAACAAAAATCTAAATTTACTTCTACTAACGCCTCTCCACATTTTGTGCTTTAAATGCAATAAGCCAGGACACATCAAAGCGGATTGTCCTCAAAACAAGCAAAAGGAGAAGTGGAAGGCGCCGAAGTTCAACAAGTCAAAGAATTACAAAAAGGGGTACAAAAAGGGTAACCCGTCTAAACCCTTAATTAGTGATGTTTATCTAGTTGATGGTTTAAATCATAATCTTATTTCAATAAGCCAACTTTGTGACAAAGGTTACAAAGTTAGCTTTGCGAAAGGATTGTGTCATATTTCAAATGATAATAATAAATTATTATTTTCCGGCACACGCCATAAAGATATTTATATTTTGGATCTTCCTAAGTCATATGAACAATGTCTCGTTGCCAACACAAGTGAACAACACTTATGGCATCGACGCTTTGGACATGTGAACTTTGGAACACTTTATAAGCTTTCGAAATTAAATTCCATTAAAGGTTTTCCGAAGCTCGTTTTTGAAAAGAAAAGTTTTTGTGATTCTTGTCAACGTGGCAAGCTTCCTAAATCTTCATTTAAACCTAAGAAAAGCATTTCTACGAAACGGCCACTAGAGCTATTACATCTAGATTTATTTGAGCCAACTAGAGTTGCTTCCTTAGGAAATGCAAGATATGGACTAGTCATCGTTGATGATTATTCAAGATTTACAAGGGTATTTTTCTTATGTAATAAAAATGAAGCTTTTGAAAACTTCACAATATTTGTGAAGAAAGTACAAAATCTCATCGGAACCACCATTGTCACTATTCGTAGTGATCATGGGGGTGAATTTGAGAATGAGTCTTTCTCAAATTTTTGTGATGATCTTGGAATTACTCACACGTTTTCTTTCCCTCGCGCACCTCCTCAAAATGGTGTTGTTGAGAGGAAGAATAGAACGCTTGTGGAGTGTGCTCGCACTATGCTCGAAGATAGTCAACTTGGTTATCAATTTTGGGCGGAAGCGGTACACACCGCTTGTTATGTGTTTAATAGAATACTTTTGAGGCCCGGCACCAAACAAACTTGTTATGAATTGTTGTTTGGTAGATTGCCTCAAGTTAAACATTTTCGTGTTTTCGGCGCAAAATTTTTTATTAAAAACACATATGATAATTTGGACAAGTTTGATCCGAGATCGGATGAGGGGATATTTGTTGGGTATTCCTCACGTAGCAAAGCCTACCGGATTAACAACAAAATATCCTCTACGATCGAGGAATCACTTCATGTCTCTTTTAATGAGAATTTTACTACTTCTAGAATTTCAAATGATAATGATTCTATGGACGTTTTATGTGATTCGTTTGAAAATTCTAAGTCTATTGATTCAATTGATTCTATTGAGACTAACCCGACTAATGAAGTTGTTGAGAATGTGCCTAGTGATCAAGGTATTCCTAAGCGGCTTCATACCGTTCGCGACCATCCCCATGAGCAAGTCATTGGCAATATCAATGATAGTGTCAAGACGAGATCTCAAGTCCACCACTTCGCCAATTGTGCCTTTGCCTCATCGATAGAGCCAAAGAATATAGTTGAAGCTTGCGAAGATAGCGCTTGGATCCTTGCCATGGAGGAGGAACTCATTCAATTCGAGAGGAATGAGGTATGGGAGCTTGTTCCTTTGCCATCGAAGAACCACACCGTCATAGGGACAAAGTGGATCTTCAAGAACAAAACCGACGAAAAAAATGTAGTCGTCCGGAACAAAGCTCGGTTAGTTGCTCAAGGCTATCGCCAAGAGGAAGGTATCGATTTCGAAGAATCCTTCGCTCCGGTAGCTAGATTAGAATCAATTAGACTTTTATTGTCTTATGCATGCCATAAAAATTTTAAGTTATTTCAAATGGATGTTAAAAGTGCATTTTTAAACGGAGATGTTGTTGAGGAAGTTTACGTTTCTCAACCTCCGGGCTTCATAAATGAAAAATTTCCAAATCATGTTTTTAAACTAAAGAAAGCTCTTTATGGTTTGAGACAAGCTCCTCGAGCTTGGTATGATCGCCTAAAGAATTTTCTTTTGGATTTGAATTTTAAAATAGGCGAAGCCGATTCTACAATTTTTGTTAAGCATGCGAATAATGATATTTTATTAGTTCAAATTTATGTTGATGATATCATTTTCGGTGCTACTAACTTCACTCTTTGCGAAGAGTTTTCTAATGTTATGAAGGAACAATTTGAGATGAGCCACATGGGCGAACTCAAATATTTCTTAGGTCTCCAAATTCGCCAATTGAAAGATGCAATCTTCATCCACCAAACGAAGTATACGGTGGAGTTGCTTAAGCGATTTGGAATGGAGAGTGCTTCCGGGAAAAAGACTCCAATGAGCACGACTACGCATCTTGACAAGGATACGGGCGGTAAGGATGTAGACATTCGTCTATATCGAGGTATGATAGGTAGTTTACTTTATCTTACCGCAAGTAGGCCCGATATTATGTTTGCCGTATGCATATGTGCTCGTTATCAGTCTCAAACTAAGGAGTCTCACTTAGTAGCGGTAAAACGTATTTTCCGTTATCTAAGTTATACACTTGATTTTGGATTACTTTATCCAAAATCTAGCACGTATGAGTTAGTCTCATATAGTGATGTCGATTATGTGGGATGCAAATCCGACAGGAAAAGTACTAGTGGCACTTGTCATTTTCTAGGAAATTCTCTTGTCTCTTGGTTTTCCAAGAAGCAAAATTCTGTATCACTTTCAACCACCGAGGCGGAATATATTGCCGCCGGTGCCGCTTGTGCCCAGGTTCTTTGGATGAGACACACTTTGAAGGATTTTGGTATTCACTGTGATACTAGCCCTATCATGGTGGATAACCAAAGTGCTATCTGTCTTTCAAAGAATCCGGTGCACCATTCCCGATCTAAACACATAGATGTCCGACACCACTTTTTAGATGATCATGTTGCTAAAAAGGACATCATTTTAGTGTACGTTGAAACCCAAAAGCAAATCGCCGATATTTTCATGAAACCCCTAAAGGAGGACTCCTTTGTGCAGTTACGTCGAGAATTGGGGATTATGGGTGAATCTGAGATATAGGATTCATATTTCATTCAATTATCTTGCATGCTATTATATTTCGTGATATTTCGTTCATGCTAGATTTATTGAATTTTTGGGATTTTATGTGATATGTTTGAATTTGTGCTCGAATTCGTATTTGAATGTCGTATTTAAGATTTCGACGTTTTATGGGGTAATTTAGATGACTAATGAGAGTGTTAAGATGTTTCATCCAAGTGGTTTGTGAAGAGAAATCAATTATCAATTTTTGGACTCTTCTAGTCGGTTTCAGTTCATTAGTCAACCGACTAGATGCTCATCTAGTCGGTCAGCAAGTGAACTCAGACCGACTAGATCAAGCTTTTATCTAACTCTTATCATTTTCTTTCTTTAGTCGGTCACAGTACACTTACCAACCGACTAGATTGAAAACTAGTCGGTCAGTGAGTATACTGCGACCGACTAAATCTAGCCCTAAAATTCACTGTTTGCCTCTGTTTCGACTTAGTCGGTTCAAGCTCATTGACCGACCGACTAGATCGTAATCTAGTCGGTCAGTACTTGAACTGTGACCGACTAAGTGTGTTAGGGCAATTGTGTCTTTTCTCTTCCAGACCGACTTATCCCCATCTTCATCCGACTAAAACGTGTTTTAGTCGGTATTCCTCTCAGCTCCAGCCCACAAAAACCCTATCCCCTCTCGAGACCCTTCGACTTCCGGCCAGTTCTCCGGCCATCCCCGCCGTCCGCCGCCGTCGACTCCTCCTCCTAGGTAAAACCCCCTCTTCTAGATCTCTTTTTCCTACTCTAGGGTTTGATTTAGATCTCATCTAGCTTCTAGGGTTTCGAATTTCAACTAGGGCTTGATTAATTTCGGATTTCCTATCTTAGGGCTATGTGCTTAGGGTATTTGATCCTCCGTCATCACTTGCTTGTACTCGTCGTGCCACGACCATGGCAAAGACGAGGATTCCTATCACCTCATCTGGGGCTTCTCCTATGTCTATAGAGCCTTACAACCCTAGGAATCCATCTAAGCCCAAGCGTCGTTCTAAATCTACCCAAGCTTCTCCGTCTTCGCTTCCTCTGAAGAAGCAGAGGACGGCGACGGTCAAACCCCGCAAATCTAAGTCCAAAAAGCCCATTCTCCACTCTCCCTCGACTCCTCCTGATTCTGATACTGAGTTTATCCCTGAGGATGAGTCTGGCCATAGGGAACCTACTCCTCCACTTCGTCCTAGGACTCGCCAGCCTAAGGGAAAGGGCCCAATGCCAGCGGGGGGTGTTGACATATCGTTGTGTCGCGACGATCCTATGTGTCTCGCGGCCTACAACCGTATTGAACACTGCCCGATGCTATTGGAGCACTATGTTCATTTTTCAGATTTCCTTGGCTTAGCTGATCTTCTCTCCTATAGTGGCATATTGGATTATCTTCGCTATGACCCCAAAGCGAATCCCAGACCATATCCTCGCCTGGTAAAATTGTTCTATGCCAATCGTGTCCGAGGCATGTACGATGAGAATCACTCCATCGAGACTACTGTCTTGGGAACTCCTATAGTTCTCACGGCAGAAATCTTGGGGGAGATTCTTGGTTGTTCGTCGTCCGGTCTCCTTCCTTCAGACATTTCCGTCGATGATATATCTTCCTTGGATCAGTCCATTCTGTCTGATATCTTCCATGTGATCCCTCCTGCCTTTATTGGAGTTCCTTCGAAGTCGTTCAAGCCAAATGCCTGGGTTTTGAATCTTATTCTGAAGTCGTGCTTGCTTCCCAAGTACGGCTCATCTTCACTTCCATCACAACCATTTTTGAAGCTTATTTACGCTCTTTTCTTGGGTTGCGAGATTAATTGGGCTCGCGTTATACTCGATAAGATGGACTTTTTCGAGTGTATACGCAAGAACAATAAATCTGCGCATATTCCATATCCGTGTCTGTTGACCCTTGTCTTTCGTCATTTCCGAGTCCCTCTCCCTCCTGACGATAAGCGTCCCTTGGGTCCTCCTCTGAATGCGACGGCCGTTAAGAAATCCCTAGCAGCGCTTTGTCACGTGCAGAGGTCGACCACATCTGCTTCCCAGGCTACCCCCTCAGCTGCTGCAGCCTCCACTCCTCCTGCTACATTAGATGATGTCGTACGCCTTCTTCGTCGGCACGAGTCGCGTTTGGCTCGTACCGAGGAGGTCGTCTGCCGTATGGCTCAGATGATGGGCATTGATCTTCCTCCTTCCGTTTCTGAGGCCGAGGAGATGGACGATGAGGAGATTGACGAGCTTGTCACTTCCTTAGCCCGTGGCGATGAGGCCACTGCTGCTGCTGCTGCTACCACTTCTGCTCCTGGGGTTGGCACCTCTTCCGGTGTTCCAGAGACTTCTGCAGCAGTAGTCCAGACTTCTGTGGCTGCTGTTACTCCTGCTGACGAGCCTGCTCCTGTCTTACCTGCTGATACTTCTGTTGAGACCCCAGCTGTTGAGCCCGTCGTTTCCACACCTGCCCCGACGATCCCGTCTGTTGAGACTCCTCTCCTCCCTACAGAGCCTGAGTCCACTCTGTCGACTGGACCCACGGAGACTGCAGATCCAGCCACCTCCTCGTGATCATCTGTTCCGAGGACTCTCCACTACTCTTTGGATGATATATCTTATTGAGAGTATTTGGGTTAGGATGGAGATTGAGGGTTGTTTTGATGTATTTTTTTTTTGAGTTTTCTGGATGTCGGTGTTGGGTATTTTGATGTACTTTGGATGATGTTTATGTTGGTGTTATATTTTGATGTGGATGATGTTGTTGTACTTTTTGATGTTGATATAGATGATGTCTCGTAATTGATATGATGTACTTCTTGTATTCAATATCTTTTTGGATGTACTCATGATGTTTCTATCTATATATACATCAATGTTCATGTTGTGATATTTACTTCGTCATGCATATTAATTCTCATTCAATGTCCATGCTATGTAAAATCGTCGCTCGACGATTGAAAAACTTGGTTAAATAGATTGAAATTCTATAATTGTTATAGAATTGTTTTCCATGCACAAATTTAACCAAGAATATTGAATATTGAAGAGTATGTTTCTTTATTCAAGAAATGAACAATTATTTGGTATTTTTGATGATTTTGATTATCGCTTTTTGATAATGGACAATTTGGCACACCTTGATTTGATTTCATTACTTTTCCCTTGGTGTCAATTAGTTCCATCGTCATTGTCTACGACTCCCGATGTTGGATTTTCCATTTCCTAGTTGTTGTCGTTGTATGCCCCCCATTTTTGGGATAATGCCAAAGGGGGAGAGATAATGATAATAAATAGGGCAAATGAAAATTTAACTCAATTTCTAAGAATCTAGTTTGATATGTTAGATTCAGGGGGAGTTAAGATATATATAAGGATTTCTCAAAATCCGATATTTCGAAAATCGATTCTCTTTATTTATCTTACTCGTCTGATTGATGCAATTCATATATATTCATTTTGGAATTAACGTGTCATCAATGCAGGGGGAGTAAGTATTTTACATTTGAATCATTATTTTTGATTATTATTTATGTTGGTTTGTCATCACCAAAAAGGGGGAGAATGTTGAATATTGGACTCCCCGGATTTGGTTTTGATGATGAGCAAACATAAATAATTCATAAACTAACAATTTGTGAGCGCAGTATTGGAGATCGTCGCCAAATTCACGAGAACATTCAAAGCGACATCTCAACACTTCTCAAAGCTCGTATTCTTGCCTAAAGCTTCGTTGAAGCTCTTGCGCCGCTTTGGAAGTTATGAAGAATCAATCGAAGCTCTCGAAGACCGTTTATTAAGGTTTTATTTATAGTCTTTTTAGCTTCGATCAATAGAATGTTAAGCCTTGAGTATATCTTACGATTCTAACTTCATAACGCTCATATCGTAGCTCTAGGATCTTAGTACAAGTTCATTCTAACTTCCTCGAAGCGTCGCGCTTCGATTCGGACTTGTTTGTGCATGTTAGTTGGTACAAGAAGAAGTACTGACCGACTAGATGGTGATCTAGTCGGTCAGCAACTCTTCTTGGACCGACTAGTTTGATTCCTTAATTTCTTGGACTTTACTGTTTACAGTTAGTCAGTCTACGTTGACTCAGCGACCGACTAGTTTGTGAACTAGTCGGTCAGTGATGCTTCTTTGACCGACTAGTTGTGACTTACTGTTCATACTAAATTTCTCCTAAGCTACTGTTTATCGTTAGTCGGTCTAAGAACGTTTGGTGACCGACTAGTTGACAATCTAGTCGGTCAACTGTTGTTCTTGGACCGACTAAGTCAATTTGTATTCAGACTATTTCATTTTTCCTCTTAGTCGGTCTACGTTCATTGACTGACCAACTAGTTGTGAAACTAGTCGGTCAGAAAGTCTTCTTGGACCGACTAGATTTCTAGGTCAGAAAGTCTTACATGTACTATCCCAGCAGTGCACAGTGGACCTGCTTGTGTTTGTAATTTTATATTTCCTTCGTAGCACCCGCCTCTTTGGGAATACCTGATACGGATTCGTACTTATCGGGTATCCTAGGGAGCAGGGCGTTACAAGTATACTATTAGAAATTAGCCAAACAGGTCTTTCAGTATTTATAGAGAACAAAGGCCACATACTGAAGAATCTGAGGTCAGCAAAGCTTGATATCATTTGATATACTTACTCTGATTTTTGTTGGATGCAAAGAAGGTATGAAATCTGTACTATGAGGTGCCATCTACTAGAAGAGGGCTAAATAGTCTCATATATAACCTCTTCTAACATGGCTGTATATTTCATATCATATTAGGTGACATCCAATCATGGAATAAGTCTGCGTAATTTTGTCACATAGCAGCAAATTATGGAGGGTATTAAAAAACCACATAGATTATTTTGTGACAATAAGTTTGCAGTTTTTATATTCCAACAACAACAAAAACTTGACAAAGTTAAGGTATTTAGAGATCAAGTTCCTGGTTATAAACAAAATAGTTCGGAGTGAACAGTGAATATAGAGCACATCAGAACAAGTTATATGGTTGTGGATCCACTTACTAAGAGATTGCCACCCAAAAGGTTTCCTGAGCACTTTGCTCTTATATGTGTCATGTTAGTTAAGGGTATTCAGTTCTAGTGGGAGTTTGTTCTTCTGGGTGCTCAAATAATATAGATGGTTTAAGTTTTTCATTTTAAGGTAATTTTATGCAGAAATAAAGTTTTTTGGTTTGGTAACACTCCAATTTTGGTTTCACTATTACAAAAGGGACATTTAACAGCGCTTAAATAAGGTCTTTAACAGCACTTCTGCGTGTTGTCTATCTCGTCGTTGCTACATGTGGGATGGTTTTAATAGCGCGTTACAAGCACTGTAAAAGGTCCCCATAGATAGATTCTTTGGTAAAAGCGTTGTTAAAGGTCAACTAAGGACATCACTTGTACTAATGTAACGACTGGTTTCCTTGTATCTGAATTTATTATAATATAATATATGTTTTGGTGGATTTTCTCTTCGCGTGTGGTTTTCGTCTCCGTAGCTTTCATTTTCGATCGATTCGTCGTATTTTCTCGTTTCTTCCTTAGGATTGTCGATTTCGAAGTAAGTCATTCGTGACGGACTTCATAACGGTCGTATCTAACTATTAGATCAAGCCTAGGAGTCTTAGGAATCGATCCCGGGGCCCCGCGCTCCGTATCGGAACTTTTCTGTGCTCATTAGCCGGTGTAAGAAGGGCCACCGACCGACTAGATGACGATCCAGTCGGTCGGCAATCCTTCTTGGACCGACTAGTTTGCTTTCTAAATTTCTCAGGAGTTACTGTTTATCGTTAGTCGGTCTAAGAACGTTGGTTGACCGACTAGGTTGCAAACTAGTCGGTCAGCAATGCTTCTTGAACCGACTAACTCATCATATTATTTTTGTATCAGCTACTGTTTACTCTTAGTCGGTCTAAGAACGTTCATCGACCGACTAGATGCCAAACTAGTCGGTCAGTACTTGTTCATGGACCGACTAACTCTAGAATCCTATTTTCGTTCAGGAGTTACTGTTTGCACTTAGTCGGTCTGCGTTGGTCGACCGACCGACTAGTTGCCAAACTAGTCGGTCAGTGGTTGCTCTTTGACCGACTAACCAGTGTTAAAACCCTAATTTCTGGGCAGCCGCCAGCCCAACCTATTTATACCCAACCCAAACGACTTCTTCTTCTCCAACACGACCCAAAACCCTAAAAACTTCCCCCTTCAGCCCACATCTCCCTCCAAGCTCCATTTCTCCATTCCAAGCCCTAAATCCATCATCCAATCCATCCATCCACTCTTTCTACCCCTCATCTTCCCCAAAATCTCACCCTCATCCATCAAAATCCCCAAATCCCCCAAAACCCTAGTTTCCCCAAACTTCTCCATTTGCTTCCAGATCTGATCCTAGGGTTCCCCGGAGTGTTTCTTCCGCCTCCTCTCGGTAAGAAATCGATATACCGTTGTTTTCATATCGTATTGTAATTTTTATGAAACCCTAATAAAATACTTGTGTTTTGATGATTGTTCCCCATAACAGCGATTCCACGTAAGCTAGCATCCGCGGAAACGAACTTTCGTAACCGTCATCCCCGGTGATAGGCAAGTGAAACTTGCATCTCTTGGTTTAGGCCATGTCTTAGGCCATTTCCCTTGCTTTAGCGTAAAAGAGACTAAACGGGGAAAGGATAGCCGTTTAGACGCCCTTGACCTAGCTTGACAACGAAGCTAGATCCGTCACCCTCATCATGCTCATATGTCACGTTTAAATTCCATTAACGGTACGCAATTATCTGTTCATGGCATTGCATAGTGATTATTTATCGTGATTGCGTAGCACACGCTACAATCCCATGTTTCCTGGCTCGTGTTCCAGAAGCGAGCCTTGTAGTTGGAAACCCCAACGCTCGAATGTCAACACACACTTATTTTCCTGGCTCGTGACCAGAAGCGAGCATAATGAGTTGGAAACCCCAACGCTCGTCACATGTGGGTGGGGTAAGAGATAAGCGGACTGAGCCCGAGTGTCTTGATCAGCCACTCCGGCCAGCAGGTGAAATCTCTAGTGTTTCAGTGTTGATAGTGATAGAGATAAACGAGCTGGCCAGTAAGTGGACTCTCTATGCACTAAGTGTTAAGTGTTAAGTGTTAAGTGTTAAGTGTTAAGTGATAAGTGATAAGTGATAAGTGATAAGTGATTAGTGATTAGTGAATTGGTAGCTTTTGCTACACCGTGCATGCTTGTCACTCTTTCAAACTGTTGCATCATATTCAACTGTCATGCCATTGTTTAACAATTAAATGCTAGGTTGTTAGTCACTTTCAGTTTCCTTGCCCAAGTCTTTTTAGACTTGCTGACATGTGCCCCTCTCTCTTTTGGATGACGCATGTTAGACCTTGAGCCTGAGTTGCCAGCTGAGGGTGAGGTGTTTGCGGACGCCGAGCTTGAGCCCGTGTTGGACGGGGAGTACGTGGACACAGGGGACCAGTCCTAGTGTCTCTGTTGTGTTTATTTTTGTTATACAGTTGTTTTGTTATTGGTGCGTGGCACCCATACTTATTTATGTCGTTTCTTTTGTTGGGCCTTGTTCTGGGCCCTTAGACTCTTTCCTTTAGCCTGGTGGCTTTTCTGTGATGTTGGATATTTTGTGGACAAACTTTGGGATTGGTATTTCATATCCATCTCATACTATTATTATTGTTGTTGTTGTTTCGATTGCAATTATAGGGACCTGCTTATACTAAATTGACGCTTATCGGGTTTGGGGCTTCACCGCTCCACTCCCGTGCGGACCTTTTCACGTCTCGCCTCCATTTTAGGGAAGCGGGTCGTGACAACTAAAAAGCACGTGTTTAGTACAGGCGTTGTCTAAGGTCCTAATAGACAGCGCTTCTTTAGTACAAGTGCAATTAAAGGTCCACCATAGACAGTGCTTGTACTAAACAAGCGATATCTATCTGGGACCTTAGACAACGCTTGTTTAGTACATGCATTGTCTAAGGTCCCAATAGACAACGCTTCTTTAGTACAAGCGCTGTTAAAGGTCCACCATAGATAGCGCTTGTACTAAACAAGCGCTATCTATCTGGGACCTTAGACAGCGCTTGTTTAGTACATGCACTATCTAATGTCCTAATAGACATCGTCACTTTTGTTGAATATTGGACTCCCCGGATTTGGTTTTGATGATGAGTAAACATAAATAATTCATGAACTAACAATTTGTGAGCGCGGTATTGGAGATCGTCGCCAAATTCACGAGAACATTCAAAGCGACATCTCAACACTTCTCAAAGCTCGTATTCTTGCCTAAAGCTTCGTTGAAGCTCTTGCGCCGCTTTGGAAGTTATGAAGAATCAATCGAAGCTCTCGAAGACCGTTTATTAAGGTTTTATTTATAGTCTTTTTAGCTTCGATCAATAGAATGTTAAGCCTTGAGTATATCTTACGATTCTAACTTCATAACGCTCATATCGTAGCTCTAGGATCTTAGTACAAGTTCATTCTAACTTCCTCGAAGCGTCGCGCTTCGATTCGGACTTGTTTGTGCATGTTAGTTGGTACAAGAAGAAGTACTGACCGACTAGATGGTGATCTAGTCGGTCAGCACCTCTTCTTGGACCGACTACTTTGATTCCTTAATTTCTTGGACTTTACTGTTTACAGTTAGTCGGTCTACGTTGACTCACCGACCGACTAGTTTGTGAACTAGTCGGTCAGTGATGCTTCTTTGACCGACTAGTTGTGACTTACTGTTCATACTAAATTTCTCCTAAGCTACTGTTTTTCGTTAGTCGGTCTAAGAACGTTTGGTGACCGACTAGTTGACAATCTAGTCGGTCAACTTTTGTTCTTGGACCGACTAAGTCAATTTGTATTCAGACTATTTCATTTTGCCTCTTAGTCGGTCTACGTTCATTGACTGACCGACTAGTTGTGAAACTAGTCGGTCAGAAAGTCTTCTTGGACCGACTAGATTTCTAGGTCTGAAATTCTATCTCTTCTCAGTTCCTCACTTAGTCGGTCCATGCTGTTTGACTGACCGACTAGTTGATGAACTAGTCGGTCAGTGATTGTTCTTTGACCGACTAACTGCCCCAGATTTCTATCCGTTGGAGAATGACCTAACTTGTTTTTATGGGACCCTATAAATACGAACCTAGGTCATTTCTCTAGGGTTAAGAGCTTCCATTCAGAGATTCATTGAGAAAGAAAGAGATAGCTATTCTCACTCATTTCTAAAGCTCTCTTCCTCACAAGAAACCCATTCTCTCTCATTTCTAGATCTAGAATCCATCTTGAGAGAAGCTTGTTCTTGGTGAGCTCTTCAAGCTATAGCTTGATCCAAGTCTCCAAATCTCTCCTAGGCACCGATTGCTGGTCATTTCCTTGGTGCTAGGACTTGGTGACTTCATCTTCCTCAAATCCTCCATTTCACCTATTGGGTAAGAAAAACTCAAGGTATAGGATTTTGTGGTAAGTTTGCTTATTTCAGTATAAACTCATTTATATTGCTTGTTGATTCTCTCGGTTGTGAGAGAAGGTTGTGATCCCGGGTTGTGGGATTCACTATTGCCATTGTTGTATGATTTGATCTTGTGAAGGTTTTTCACAAGATATTCATAGTGGAAATCTTGGGTTAGGGTTTCTAACCTAAGTATCCGGAGGGGATCCGGGTGGTTGGGATGTAGGATCACCGGGAACAAGTCGGGGAGACTTGGGTGGATCCGAACCCATTAACATCATTTGTTTGCATTGTTAATTTTGTTGTTGTCATTCAATTTAAGCTTCCGCAAATTGATTTGGTAGTTGTTTGCAATTTAATTTGGAATTATACTCATTATTATTTTTAAAGTACTATTCACCCCCCCTCTAGTACTTGTGCAGTAGCTTGTAGGGCATTACAACTTTAGTACAAGCGATGTGAAAGGTACACCATAGATAGCGCTTGTACTAAACATGCGCTATCCATCTGGGACCTTAGACAGCGCTTGTTTAGTACAAGCGCTATCTACGGTCCCAAATAGACAACGCTTCTTTATTACAAGTGCTGTTAAAGGTTTATTGTAGACAGCGCTTGTACTCGAGAATGATTATTGTCACGCCCCGCTTCCCAAAAATATGGAGGCGAGACGTGAGAAGGTCCGCTCAGACTTGAAGCTGAAAAGCCGCAAGTCCGATAAGCGTCAAATAGAACTACAAATGGCAGGTCCTTGCAATGCAATGCGAAACAACAACAATAATCATAAAGGAAAGAGACAAAAGAGAAATATCTGAATATCCATTGAATGAATTACAATATCACAGAAAATCCACCAGGCTAAAGGAAAAAGAGTCTAAGGCCCAACATGGCCTACAGAATATAACATACAAAACAAAGGTGCCATGCACCGACAACTAACATGAATCCTAAAACAAATAAGTGAACAAGAGCGGTCTTCAAGATAGGCCCCTGGTGTCCACTCACCACCACAGCAAACATCAGCATCAGCAACACCATATCCCCTGCAACAAAGCTCTGGCTCTGGGTCTAACATGTGACACCCAAAAGAGAGAGAGGCACATGTCAGCAAGTCTGGAAAGACTTGTGCAAGGAAACTGAAAGTGAACTAGCAACCTAGCAGTTATAATAAGATGCAATGACATGGCATTTAAGTATGATGCGACAGTTTTAAAGGTAGGGAAGCCAATCACTCACGATGTAGCAAAAGCTACCAATCACTATTCACGAATCACGATTATCACTGTTATCACTGTTATCACTGTTTGTCACGTACAAGTAAACACGTCAAGTCAAGTACAAGTACAAGGGATCACTCTGCGAGTGCCCTATTGCCCGCAGGCTGTGTAATCAAGTCAAGTACAAGGGATCACTCAGCGAGTGCCCTATTGCCCGCAGGCTGTGTAATCTTCTGGTCACGAGCCAGGAAATGTATTTTGTTTGGCATAGGGGTGCACCTAGCCTCCATATCGAGCGTTGGGGTTAGCAACTTACTAAGCTCGCTTCCGGTCACGAGCCAGGAACTATCAATTTTGTAGCGTGAGCTACACATTCATGATAAACAATCAATGTATGCAATGACATGACATTTATTCGCGTACCGTTAAGTGAAATTAAACGTGACAGGCAAAATGCAATGACATGAACAGATATTCGCGTACCGTTAATTGTAATTAAACACGACAGGCAAAATGCAATGACATGAACAGATATTCGCGTACCGTTAAGTGAAATTAAACGTGACAGGTAAAATGCAATGACATGAACAGATATTCGCGTACCGTTAATTGTAATTAAACATGACAGGCAAAATGCAATGACATGAACAATATTCGCATACCGTTTATTGAAATTAGACATGACAGTTTAAAGATGCATGGATGACATGCACAGATAATACGCGTACCGTTATTTGTAATTAAACGTGACATACAAGCATGATGAGGGTGACGGACCTAGCTTCATTGTCAAGCTAGGTCAATGGCGTCCAGACGGCTATCCTTTCACCGTCTAGTCTCTTTTACGCTAAAGCAAGGTAATGGCCTAAGACATGGCCCAAATCAAGAGATGCAAGTTTCACTTGCCTGGCACCGAGGAGAACGATCAACGAAAGCACACCACACAAATTTTTTATCTACGGGAATGGATCACTGTCATGGAAAAACAACATTAGAATGGTAACTAATCCGTATTCACAATCGAACCCTACGATTTCTAATGATCCATTTTATTAGGGTTTCACAAATATCAAGTGTGGGTTATGAGATTATTAAAGGAAGAATACTACCCGTGAAGAAGCAGAGGAACGACGCTGAGAACTACGGCGACGGAAGAACGATCCAGCTCAAATCTGGAAATGGGGAAAATCTGGAGAAATGGGTTTGGATGAGGCTTTTGGGGATTTGATGAGGGTTTGAGGTTGAGGAGAGGTAGGATATGTGAAATGAGGGTTTGGATGATGATGGATGAGCTTGGGATAAAGGATCAATGGTTTGGGGAAGAAGGGGGCTCAATCTGGGAGAAATTAGGGTTTGGGGTGATGAGGAAGAAGAAGAAAACGTTTGGGGCGTATTTATAGAAAAGTGTGGCGGCTAGGGCAAAACTAGGGTTTCCTGGGCTGATTAGTCGGTCAAAGAAGGATTGGTGACCGACTAGCTTGGGAACTAGTCGGTCGGTTGATCAACGCAGACCGACTAAGAGTAAACAGTAGCTCTCTCAGGAAAACTGGACTATGAGTTAGTCGGTCTGTGAAGGCTTGTCAACAGACTAGTTTGAGAACTAGTCGGTCGGTGAGTGTTCATTGACCGACTAAGGCTGAATTCTGAGAGAGATCATGGAAATGAGAGTTAGTCGGCCTGAGAAGGATTTCTGACCGACTAGTTTAGCATCTAGTCGGTCGATGGTTGTTCTTAGACCGACTAAGAGTAAACAATAACTCCTGAATAATTGATTGAATGAACTAGTCGGTTCCAGTTGATTTCCTGACCGACTAGATTGGAATCTAGTCGGTCGGTTGATCTTCTTGAACCAACCAACGTGCACGGAAAGTCTCGAAATGGAGCACGAAGGTCTGGGATGAATTCTAAGGTTTCTAGGATCAACCTATCGCTAAGATATGATCGATATGAAGCTCGTCACGAGTGACTTACTCCGAGTTCAATGATTCTAAGGAAGAAGCTAGAAGATCACATCAAAAGGAATGAAAACGAAAGCTAGGAAATCTCAACGAGATGAATGAAAGCGAGAACTATGGAAATGGAAACCACACAAGGAGAGAACCCACCATCACAAGCAAAACACACTGATAATCCAATCATACAAAAACCAGTCGTTACATCCTACCCACCTTAGAATAAAGTCCGTCATCGGACTTTCTAACATATATATAGTCGCTCTGGTAACTACCCTCAACCAATATCACATCATAAATTCAACCAAGTACCTTCATTTCGAGTTCTTATATATATGCACTAGAAATCAAATATTACTACCACTACACACATATTTTCACGCATATAGTACGCTCATACTTATTATAGTCAATCAATTTCATACACGTAGTTCAATCACATATATATAGTCAATGTATTTATACAACAATAAACACTTATTACTTACTATAAGAAAATAACCAAGCCTCTCTTATTTGAAAATAATTTCACATTTTTTTATCATTCAAATACATGCAAATATTTCACCATATTTTCACCTCACATATAGTCCTATAACTATATATTGGTATAGCCACCCATAATCGTGTGTGTAACACAACCAAGCACAAACAACTCAAACACCATACATACATCATCCATCACTATTCACCACCACATACAATTATACCAAAGTACATAGAGTATACCCACTCAAGCTTGAGTGAGACTCAAATCATAGCAGGACATTTACATGCGTAACACAGTATCCATACACATACCAATACCACTCCAAGGCATACACATCCACGTATCACATATTTTCACACCATATCCATCCATTTATAATTACCATATCAACACATCAACTACATACAAGTTTAAGAGATGTAATAGTCGGGTATACCTCCTGATATACACGCATACGACATCTCATAAAACAAGTAGTACCAATCAAAATTATCATTCTGTTATCATACGTATATCACATCATACTCAAGCAGAAAATTACCTACACACAACATACAAATGCCAACACCCATACCACTATATACACACCACGAAATCAACACTACGACGAAATAACCACTTAACTAATGGGCCCACCAAACTATAACAAGGTTGACACAGGCAACGACAAGCTATATGAGCTAGACAATAGGAAAGAACCGAACCTAGATCATGACGAATAGAATGATCGAAAAACATGGGTTCAGCTAGGACGAAGATAAGGAGCCAAATTTGGTTAGGGGAATCAGGGTAAGACTGTGAATGTTTAGGTGGAAAGATGATGCAATGACACCCTTAAGGAATACATAAAGAAGGTAGTGTAAACAACATAAGTTAAAATACGTGAATTCGAAGACCGTTGTACTTCAAAAAGTCGGAGTCCTCGTTTGTATAAAATTATTTAGAGGTCGATAAAAAAGTTGTTTGAAAACGAGTTTGAGACGAATATACGTAATAAGAGGAAAAGTGGTTTATTGGCTTATATAAAATCATCATGAGGAAAAAGGAAATCATTTACTCAAACATTAAAACATAGGTCAGAAATGTTGTGCGGCAGCAATCTAAAAATTTTGGAAAAGTTTTGAGATTTGAAGATTGAAATCAGATCAAGTATAGTGTGGAGAATTTAAGCGCATGCTAAAGGTTTTCCCAATCTTAAAACTGAGAGAAATCCCAAATAAACCATATCGAAAATACTTTTAGAGAAATCCGGATTTGCCAACAAAAAATTGATTTATACAAGATCTTAATGTACGAGCAACACGAACGTGGTAACGATATATAAAAATAATTGAAGTCATATTTTAGAAATTATCTTAAAAGTGTGTATGGTGAATGGAAAGATAATATCTTAGTAGTATTGAAAGAGAAAAGGATATTTAAACTCATCAAGTTAGTATTAAAACTTTTAAACCGTTTTATGAAGGGTCTAAGTCAGGAATGATTTCGAAATAGTAATTTTTTTTACAAAAATCTGAAATATGGAAAATGTTGAGCATAAAATCGACTTGCTAAAAGCCGAAGTCCAAAGGGACTTGAAAAGTTTATTAAGAGTAAGCACGAGGTGTTTTCGAATAAAATTTTAATGGCACAAGTAAGAAAAGAAATTATGAATCGAGTTAGGAAAATAGAAATACGGTTCAAAATGAAATTGGTATATGAAAAGGGACAAGACATTTATATCGATACGAAAGTATATGCTGAAAATATTATAAACTTCTAATCTAAAAATCTCAACACAAGTTTCGATATTTAAAAACATAAATAATTTAAGTCGGCGAAGGAGCATGAAACCTTACATATATCAAAAGTGTTTCGAACAAATTTAAACTTAACGAAAGAAGAAGATCGAAGATACTTTTAGGGAAATAAGGATTCGCCAAAAGAACGTGTTGGTATAAAAATTTTTGAAGTACGAGTACGACGAACCTATAATTGATATATACAAAAATTAGTTGAAGTCCATTCAGTTTTGAAAAATACCCCTAAAGGTATGTAAGATAAGTGGTTAAAATAAATTTTTGTAGTTAGGAAAAAGGACGGTATATCGAACCATCAGGATAGCAATAAAGTTTAAAAATCGAAATGCGAAAGATACATTGTTAGAAAAAAAATAGTACAAGATAGTAATTTTAAAATTACGACCAAAAGTCTTCAAAATTTAAGAACGACTTTTAACTCCATCGAAATTTAGGGAGACATATTTAAAGAAGTTTAGAACAAAATTTAAATTGAGTGAAACTTCAAATAAGGAAAGCATTTGAAAATAACTTTGGAAGAATCAAGATTTGCAACGGAAAACATTTGAAAGATCAAGGATAATTGTAATGAGGTGGTCATGTGAATTGAGGACAAGGGAAGTGGTTTATGTGAATTGAATGCGCCTAAATCACGATGCAAGAAAACCATGATGAAGATCTACGGTCAGTAACACCAAAGTGTAGTGACCAGGAAAGATTGAATCAGGGGGGGTTCTAATCATCAGGTTAACTAAAGGCCAAGGGAACCTTAACACTAAAGCTTCTAATGTGTTAGAATATATAGATCTCAGGAAGGTTCTAAGAGAATCAAGATCATGTTCTGTTGGGCCCGAAATCGATGAACCCAAGCGAACGGCTAAAGAAATCCTAGGAGTCTATCATGGCCAGAGCTAGGCGGGAACCACTAAGGTAACTCTTAAGACAATCAAACAAATCACTAACATGGAGTCTAGCTAACAATCAAGGATTCCTAACTAGCAAGCACAGACGTCTATCTAAGTCTAGCTAGGGTCCTGATCTAATGGGTTCCTACTAAGCTGAGACAGATGCCCTAACACGTCTACCAGCTACCTAAGGCATAGGAACGCTAAAAAAACCTAGACTCAAGGCTTATAACTTGGATGTTCTAATTTATTTAATGGACATTCTATAATTATTATCGTTGTTCCGATAGTTCGCATTTGCAAATGGACCTGCATGGGCCACCAATAAAACCTGTCACACCCCGCTTCCCAAAAATGTGGAGGCGAGACGTGAGAAGGTCCGCTCAGACTTGAAGCTGAAAAGCCGCAAGTCCGATAAGCGTCAAATAGAACTACAAATGGCAGGTCCTTGCAATGCAATGCGAAACAACAACAATAATCATAAAGGAAAGAGACAAAAGAGAAATCTCTGAATATCCATTGAATGAATTACAATATCACAGAAAAGCCACCAGGCTAAAGGAAAAAGAGTCTAAGGCCCAACATGGCCTACAGAATATAACATACAAAACAAAGGTGCCACGCACCGACAACTAACAGGAATCCTAAAACAAAGAAGTGAACACGAGCGGTCTTCAAGACAGGCCCCTGGTGTCCACTCACCACCACAGCAAACATCAGCATCAGCAACACCATATCCCCTACAACAAAGCTCTGGCTCTGGGTCTAACATGTGACACCCAAAAGAGAGAGGGGCACATGTCAGCAAGTCTGGAAAGACTTGTGCAAGGAAACTGAAAGTGAACTAGCAACCTAGCAGTTATAATAAGATGCAATGACATGGCATTTAAGTATGATGCGACAGTTTTAAAGGTAGGGAAGCCAATCACTCACGATGTAGCAAAAGCTACCAATCACTATTCACGAATCACGATTATCACTGTTATCACTGTTATCACTGTTTGTCACGTACAAGTAAACACGTCAAGTCAAGTACAAGTACAAGGGATCACTCTGCGAGTGCCCTATTGCCCGCAGGCTGTGTAATCAAGTCAAGTACAAGGGATCACTCAGCGAGTGCCCTATTGCCCGCAGGCTATGTAATCTTCTGGTCACGAGCCAGGAAATGTATTTTGTTTGGCATAGGGGTGCACCTAGCCTCCATATCGAGCGTTGGGGTTAGCAACTTACTAAGCTCGCTTCCGGTCACGAGCCAGGAACTATCAGTTTTGTAGCGTGAGCTACACATTCACGATAAACAATCAATGTATGCAATGACAAGACATTTATTCGCGTACCGTTAAGTGAAATTAAACGTGATAGGCAAAATGCAATGACATGAACAGATATTCGCGTACCGTTAATTGTAATTAAACACGACAGGCAATATGCAATGACATGAACAGATATTCGTGTACCGTTAAGTGAAATTAAACGTGACAGGCAAAATGCAATGACATGAACAGATATTCGCGTACCGTTAATTGTAATTAAACATGACAGGCAAAATGCAATGACATGAACAATATTCGCATACCGTTTATTGAAATTAGACATGACAGTTTAAAGATGCATGGATGACATGCACAGATAATACGCGTACCGTTATTTGTAATTAAACGTGACATACAAGCATGATGAGGGTGACGGACCTAGCTTCGTTGTCAAGCTAGGTCAATGGCGTCCAGACGGCTATCCTTTCACCGTCTAGTCTCTTTTACGCTAAAGCAAGGTAATGGCCTAAGACATGGCCCAAATCAAGAGATGCAAGTTTCACTTGCCTGGCACCGAGGAGAACGATCAACGAAAGCACAGCACACAAATTTGTTATCTACGGGAATGGATCACTGTCATGGAAAAACAACATTAGAATGGTAACTAATCCGTATTCACAATCGAACCCTACGATTTCTAATGATCCATTTTATTAGGGTTTCACAAATATCAAGTGTGGGTTATGAGATTATTAAAGGAAGAATACTACCCGTGAAGAAGCGGAGGAACGACGTCGAGAACTACGGCGACGGAAGAACGATCCGGCTCAGATCTGGAAATGGGGAAAATCTGGAGAAATGGGTTTGGATGAGGCTTTTGGGTATTTGATGAGGGTTTGAGGTTGAGGAGAGGTAGGATATGTGAAATGAGGGTTTGGATGATGATTGATGAGCTTGGGATGAAGGATCAATGGTTTGGGGAAGAAGGGGGCTCAATGGGGGAGAAATTAGAGTTTGGGGTGATGAGGAAGAAGAAGAAAACGTTTGGGGTGTATTTATAGAAAAGTGTGGCGGCTAGGGCAAAACTAGGGTTTCCTGGGCTGATTAGTCGGTCAAAGAAGGATTGGTGACCGACTAGCTTGGGAACTAGTCGGTCGGTTGATCAACACAGACCGATTAAGAGTAAACAGTAGCTCGCTCAGGAAAACTGAACTATGAGTTAGTCGGTCTGTGAAGGCTTGTCAGCTGACTAGTTTGAGAACTAGTCGGTCGGTGAGTGTTCATTGACCGACTAAGGCTGAATTCTAAGAGAGATCATGGAAATGAGAGTTAGTCGGTCTGAGAAGGATTCCTGACCGACTAGTTTAGCATCTAGTCGGTCGATGGTTGTTCTTAGACCGACTAAGAGTAAACAGTAACTCCTGAATAATTGATTGAATGAACTAGTCGGTTCCAGTTGATTTCCTGACGGACTAGATTGGAATCTAGTCGGTCGGTTGATCTTCTTGAACCAACTAACGTGCACGAAAAGTCTCGAAATGGATCGCGAAGGTCCGGGATGAATTCTAAGGTTTCTAGGATCAACATATCGCTAAGATATGATCGATATGAAGCTCGTCACGAGTGACTTACTCCGAGTTCAATGATTCTAAGGAAGAAGCTAGAAGATCACATCAAAAGGAATGAAAACGAAAGCTAGGAAATCTCAACGAGATGAATGAAAGCGAGAACTATGGAAATGGAAACCACACAAGGAGAGAACCCACCATCACAAGCAAAACACACTGATAATCCAATCATACAAAAACCAGTCGTTACAATTATGTAAGTCCAAAATCAGCAAGCTTTAAGTTTACCTCATTGTCGATTAGTAAATTTGACACCGCACATTTCATGTCGAACACAACAATAGCATTCGAAAAAGGTTATTTAGAAATACTTACAATAGGCATAATAATTACCGTTTATGTCACGATGGAGAATTTGATTCACATGGCAATAGTGCAATCCTGTTAGCAACTGCCTTATGTTGCACAATCATATTGTTTAGAATGATGTCAGATGTCAAAAAAAACAAAGAAATAATATGCATGACGACAACATTCAATCTTCGGTAACATCAATGACGACAACATTAAAGAAAACATTTTGCTGCAAAAAAATAATATGCATCATAAGGTCGCAACTTTATCATCAAAGATCGTAAATTTACCAAAGATCACAACTTTATCAAAGGGTAAAAAATAAAGTTTCACTAATTACCGACCTTTAGTTTCGAGATCTATGCTAAAGGACAAAATTCTGGACCACATAACGACACCAATCTTCCTTGACTTCAGCTAATTGATCATGAGAGTAAATAGCATAATTGTAGCAAGGGAAGTACTACAAAATAGAATATCAGAGCAAATATATGTTATAATCAAATAACGTTGATTGATATCAAAATAAAAAAATGCGATAAATTTAAATTAAAACTAAAACTACTTATCGTAACTAGGATGATGTTTCCATTTTGTGAAAGGATTTCTTTTATGAATATCATAACATAATAACCACAATCAATTGTATTGGTCTGAAGGGGGGCACTATACAATTCAAAAATGAAAGATTAAATGAATGGTGCATTATCCGTGTTTGATCTAGATTTGAGCAACATATTAAATTAGAAAATACCGTTGTACATACATATATACGGATCCACATGGTTTTGTTTGATCTAGATTTCATGACTCTGGTTCCCTTACAAGCATTGTAAATGCACAAAGCTCTAACAAAAAAAATAAATTTAGTCAACTCATTAAATTCAACATATATCATATTTATATATTGACATAAAACACATTTAACTTACTTGTCGAATGTATCCTTCATGTTTGATTATATTTTGGATCATGATGCAAGGAATCCAAATAATATATTATCTCTGTTGTGGCATTAATGACTAACAACACACAATGACCCGTACAAATGTAGTTAGCAAATTCTAGGTAACTACATTCTTATGAATTCATTAAAGTAAATAAAATATATTAAAAAGTTATTTACCATGTATTATATGGTGCCAAGAATAACTTCCCTGGCTCATTATATTCAAGAAGTGCATGGTAGTATGTTATTTTTGAAATCAACAGTTTTAATTTACCACTACCATTACCTATAGAGGATGCAGGAGTCATGGTAGTAGGTGATGCGATTAGTACTTTGTTGCATAGCCAACCAACCATATTGAGTTGGTCTGTACGGTAAGACTTCTTATGGTATACATTAAATTCTTATATTGTTGTTTCATTATTTTCTAACTAAATGATTCACTTATATGCTTTCTCATACAGGTGCCTGCAAAATCTAACGGCAAAGATTCGGTTAAAACAAAGGAGTCAGGTACTCCTAAAAAGAAACAAGAAAAAGTAAAGTCAAAACATCAGGAGCCCTCCCCTGCAGTTGGTGCAACTACTAAAAAGAAACAAGAAAAGGTAGAGTCAAAACATCAGGAGCCCTCTCTTTCATTTGCTGCAAATATTCTCTCTATGTATTGAAATTGTATACAGATATATGCTACACAAAAGCTTCAAGGTGGTGCACTGTTACACATAGACATGTAGAGATAAATTTTTGGTATATCATATATAGAGTTAATTAGTCAACAAGTTGTCAATGAACTTCTTCAACACGAATGGTTGGATTTCCCGATAATCTGTGTATATATCAAGTACTTTAAGTAAACAACTTTTAGAATTTCTTTTCCATTAAACGTTGATATTATTGATAAATTATTTTTAATCTTCATTTAAGGTACTTATACTATGAGTTGGTTCTCAATAGACAAAACATGCACATGTAGATTCTTATTCTTAAGCCCATATAATACATAATGTGACAGGGAAGCTAAAACTGCAGGTTTCAAAAGCGCCTACACAAGAAGCACTATGAAGCTAGTTAACCTTAGCCCATAGAAATATGACAAGTTCAACTTACGGCGCGTGAGCGTAAAACATTTCTACAGCTGAGTGCGCTGAGGATAAGCAGATCTAACACTGAAGGGCTCCAGATGTCATATTTCCATGGAAAATGTAAAAAGGTATATGTCTCTTTTTCTCGTGTTGCAAGTTTCATTTCTTCTGTATGTCAGGTAATTTATTAAGTGAGTTGACAAAGTTGTTTCCAGTAAGAGATGGGCAATGGACGAAGTGCAAGAAAACTGGCAATGGAAGCGCACAACTGTAAAAGAATGATAAAAATGCCAAATTCATGGCAGATGGCTCCCTATAATGGACTATCAGGACAGTATGTGTTTTGAAAGAGATGTAGAAGAAAGGGAAGTAATGACAGCAACTCAGGTTCAGCTGTAACATTATAAGGATACTGAAATGAACCATTTTTCACAGCTTTGGTTTCATGGTTTCCATTAATGTATTCTTTCAATAATTTCAGAAGTTCACAACCCCTCTATTGTACAAGTTCACATCCCCCACCCCTAATTCTTAACCTTTATTTGACAACATAATAGTCATGATTTTGTTACAACCTGACAAATAGAAGAACAACTATTTGAACATTTTAAATAATAACAAATTTACAACAAAATGCTTTTATCTTGCATCTCATTATCAGTCTTTAAGTTTCATCAACATGCATTAAGTGCTGACTTAAACCATGCTAGTAACATGACTTAAGAACTAGTCTTTTGATCTACGTAACGACAAAATGAAACCAAATTACAGTACCAGAAACCATAGTTGAATTTTTAAGGGAAAAAGATAATACCGCCATTGATGAATTATAAGTAGAAGAATCTCATACTGCGAGTCTAATGGTTACTAGAATATGTTAAAACGGCTGCCAGTTGTTCTTCAAACCAATGCATTGACATGACAAATCAATATACCATTCATAGCTATGGAATTTATTAATTTTTCAAAACACTCACAAATTATCATCTGGAATGGATCACAACTTCACAATTAATTTTTCAGTTCCCAAATCATTAGCAATTGGCTAATTTACAAAAAAAAACAATTTATTAACAAAATTTGTGAATAATCATTTAGTTTATCAGGCCATTATTATAGTACTCTAATGATGACAACATGGACTGAATGAACACAAGGTCCGTTAAAAACAAATCAAAAGCATCCACCATCATAGCCAGCACATGTTTGTGGTTTAATGAAGTAATATCAATTGTACATATGGATAAGATGTCTGACATTGTTTCATCAAACCAATCCTTTAACATGACAATCAAAATATCATTCATATCCACAAAATTTGCAAACTTTTCAAAACATACACATGTTATTCACGTGTTTGCAATGGATCACACCTTCACATCTAATTTGTCGGATTATTAGAAGTTGGTAAATTTACCAGGAAAAAGGGTAATTTTTTTAAAAAAATTGTAAATAATTATTTTATTTATTGACTTTTGGCCAATGTTTAAATTACTCAAATATAGAAAACAGGACTTGGACACAAGATCCTTCAGAAAGAAATCAAAAGCCACCATCATAGCCAACCAAAATGAGTTGTGAATACAGATCATAGGGAAAAAATTGGGGACTTGATTTATCTTGTGCTTGAGGCGTTAGAGGAAAGCGATCTTCTTTGAGAGTGAAAAAATCACTGGGACTCGAGGCTTTGGATGAGAGCGATCTAGGGGGCTCGAGGCGTCGAAGGACATCGACGTCGGAGGAGAGCAGCGTCAGGGGAGACTCGAGGTGTCGGAGGAGAGCAGCATCGGAGGGGACTCGAGGCTTCGGAAGAGATCGGCATCAGTGGAGAACGACATCGGAGGGGACTCGAGGCGTCGGAGGAGATCCGCGTCGGAGGACATCAATCTAGGGGACTGAGATGTCGGAGGAGAGCGACGTCAGAGGGGACTCGAGGCGTTAGAAGAGATCGGTGTCGAAGGGACTCGAGGCGTCTAGGGTTGAGAGTGAAAAGATAACAGGGTGAAATTATTGAGGATGACTAGAAGGGTTAAAAGAGAACGGTGAATTTAGGGGTTTTTTTGGCATGAAGATTCGTGTGTTTTTCTCCCTAAATTGTTCTCAGCTCCTCCCCAAAAAACATGGTTAATCCTCTACAAAAAACGTGATTAATTTTTTTTAGAATTGATTGTTATTTAGCTTACTTAAAATTCAAGATGAGGCGTGGCGATTCCTCCAAAACATGAGCAGTCCTAACGCTAATTCAAAAACTCGTTAATTTGTGGTTGCTGCATGGAATTTATTTAATTATTTATCCATTTAATAGATAATAAGGTTTCAAATAGTAGTTTAATAACATCAAAATACTTATTTCTAGTATGATAAAAAAAGTTAGTATTTTTATTTAAATAATTATGATATACTACCCATTTCTATTAAAACAAAACCGTTTAATAGCGCTGTGTAAAAAGAACTATTATTTAAGAAGCGTTGTCTATTACATGACTTTTAACAGCGCTTGCAGAAAGAAGCGATGTCTGTTATCTGACCTTTAACAACGCTTGTAAAAAGAAGCATTGTTTATTATCTGACCTTTAACAGCGCTTGCAGAAAGAAGCGATATGTATTATTTGTGTCTCTAATAAACAACGCTTGCAGAAAGAAGCGGTCTCTATTATCTGACATTTAACAACGCTTGCAGAAAGAAGCGATGTCCATTATCCTACCTTTAACAGCGCTTACAGAAAGAATCGATGTCTATTATCTGTACCTTTAATAAACAATGCTTATAATTGGTAAGCGTTGTCTAACATGTGCTATTAAATTTCTTTTTTGTAGTAGTGTATGGTTTGATCTTACTAAGGTTTAAGAGAAGACCAATTGGAAATAGGCATGTTAAGATAACATTACATGAAATTTACATG
Source organism: Scilla litardierei (assembly GCA_030789695.1). Lineage (NCBI taxonomy): Eukaryota > Viridiplantae > Streptophyta > Magnoliopsida > Asparagales > Asparagaceae > Scilla > Scilla litardierei. Next base: position 31,467 of record JAULAV010008722.1, read on the forward strand.
CTACACATCCACATCATAATCCATGTCATTCAATTAAATTTGCATATGTGATCATTGATGGGTCGAGCCATAATAAACGTAACAAAGGCCGCTTTGAACCTATGCTGGAATAATTGATGGACCTAATTGGTTATAGATACATTTTAGTAATGACATCAAATAGAGTACTCATTCGGTTATTTATGCAAAACATAATTATAAGGTTTGACATATAGCCAAAGTGAGAGATTTTTGGATTATTAATCCAACGTTGGGCTTATATGTAAAATAATTACGTGATGCGTGCGGTCATATTAAGTTAAGTCTATTAAAAGTGATCTATTAAAGATATTGGGTATTTAGGGTTTTAATGTATCAGTCTATTAAAAGTGATCATTAATCCAACATTTGATTTTTTGTGGGTTTCGATCAAAACAAACAACTCAAGTTGGAAATTACCAAAAAATAAAGTCGGCCCATGAATAGTGTCTTGTGGCACAAGTTTTTTTCCAACTTTCCATCATCAAAGTTGTGGAAACACATCTCAAGCGTAACACCCCCCACAAAAAATAAGTTCTGCTTTAGTGCAGAATATTTGTGTGTTATTCCATTTGATGACTCGATATATATGAAGATTAAACATTAGCTGTTGCCATGCGATGCTAATACTGTAATATTTATCTCCCTTGTTTCTCTGCATGCAGGGCCTTGGATGCACCACGCTGCAGGGCCTTGGATTATAATGCGTACATGCACGCAATATAATCGAAACTAAAAGTCGTGTGAAAAAAAAACGATATAACACAAGAATAAGCAGCACACTGAAACTTACATGTTCAAAAAGGGTAAAGCTTTACAAGTAATGTTCTTCCACTCCAAAGATGTAATATTTATTCCAATTCTTTCACCGCTACTGACTACAATGTCTCCGATGGATATCATTTAGCCCCCAGCCATACTCATGATCGTGTGTAAATAAGAACTCCGCTCAGCCAAAGCGGATCTTGTGCGCGCTTGAGAAGTGCTTAGCAGCAGCAACCATGGCTGCAGCCTCAGCAGGCCTGAGCGACGACGATGAAGGCGAAGGCGATAGGCCCTTCCTCACATGACTTCTTTCCTCTGGAGAGATGAGGCAGGAAAGCCATGACGCTACGAATGCCCTCAAAGACCACATTGTTGGCTTTCTTCCTGTCAAAATCCGATCTCTTCACCGAGCAGGGGATTCACTAAATAAGAAGCTTGGAGTGGGGAATGCTTGGCTGATTAATTAAAATTCTATCCCATGCGAAGCGCAATTTATACACACTTTCTGTGGAGTTGCTTGATGGCCAAGTCACCTTGCGTTTAGAGAACACGGGGCAAATGGGGCAATCAACATGAAGAATTCAACAGTCTGCATCTTTTTTTGCTTTGACTACCAATTAGTTAATATGAGAATAATGCAGAAAAGAGGTGACAAGGCACAAAAAAAAGTGTACAGTACACGCCCCACTCCACTCCAAGAAAACGAGGATATGGTGCATGATCTATTAATAAAGTTTCTTGGTGGGCAAGGTAGCTATAAAAGCACGTTGCTATGGTACAGATTCATTCTCTTTTCTCCAAGAAAACGTTTAAGAAAAAGGTTGCCTTCTGACCACTGCACTCCTGTCCTGAATTTTGTGTGCGACTATTCCATTAGTCGTCGGGGTTCTTAAAATTTGGACTTACTAATTTATCCTATTGTTTGAGATTAATTTTTTCTGTGTTAATTTATGTTAATTTTATCACATCATTTTTTCTCCTCTCCCCCAATAAAAGGTACCGATATATGTTGTATTTCCTTTGATGAAGTCGCTACCCTTCGTGAACCAAATGGTGTCAACTGTTATCTGTGCTGCAAAATCCAAAATCTGAAATCTTACGTCTGAAGCAATGGTTCCAGACGTTTAGACGAGCAGGCACATGTGTCTGATGTATCTGATGTATCTGACATTGGGCGGTCGGGTACATGGTTGAGCACCGTCAGATGCCTGGAGCAATTGATGTAATTATTTGTAACTCTTAGAAGTTTGAATGTCGACTGGCTCAGATGTCTTGTTGAGGACCAGACGTCTAGTGCACATCTTCCAAACGCCTGGCCGCCAGCTGAGTTATTTTCTGGGCCTTATTTCTGAACATTGGATTGAGCTCTTTCTCAATCCAATGGCCATGATTGTTTGCATCTTTTGGGGTTTATAAAAGAGGGCTGGTTAAGAGTTGTTAGGGCACGGTTTAGTGTGTAAGAGTTGTTGAGCATTTACGAGAGTTTTATGAGAGATTAGAAGAGATAAGAACCAAAGAAGAGAAAGTTATGGGTTTGAGATTTCTTGGGTTGTTGGGTATTCTTATGTCATATCTTTTAATTTTCATCGTGAGATTGAAAGTGTGTGCTTGTTGTATTCATCCAAGTTATTACTCACTTTAGAATTGAAGAAGAAGTGGTGTAAACTTGCAACTCTTGATCAGAATAGTGGAATCTTCTCAGAATGCTATAGTAGGTTGAGTCTTTGATCGAACCAGGGTAACATCTTTGCCTCATTTACTTTCATGCATTTGTTGGTTGTATGCATACTTCGTTTGTTCAATTTTCTCTCGCAAGATCCAGTTAGGGCAAAGGTTGTTTGGGGGTTGTGTTGATCGTTTTCGTGAGCCCACTCCATAGCTAGTTGTGGGGTTTGCTATCTTGTAGATCTTTTCGCAACAAGTGATATCAAAGCTCTTTGGTTGCTTGTGGAGGTTTTGAGTGGCGAGGATGGTGAGTTTGGCACATCTTACCATAGAAAGATTTACCGGCCATAATCATTTTCAGTTATACCAAGTCAGGATTAAGTCCTACAAGAGGTAGATGAAGTGTTTCCAAATTGTCTTTGCGGAAGACACAATTGATGCTTCAGTCACTGCAGGTCAGAAAGTCGAGATGGAAAGGACGGCGTTTAACGACATTTAGTTGTCACTCATTGATACTGTTATGAGGGAGGTAATCGACGAGGTCTCGGACAAGAATATTGGGAAGAAACTAGAAATGTTGTATATGAAGAAGTCTTTTACTAGCTGCATTTATTTGTTGCAACAACTCTACACTTTGAGAATGAAGGCACGTTCGTTAGTGAAAGATCATATAGATGAATTAAAAAGAATAGTGATGGATCTGTAGGAAATGACGATCAAGATAGATGATGAACAGCAAGCAGTTATCCTTCTATGCTCGTTGACGGAGGATTTTTCCAATTTTGTTCGTTCCATAATTTATAGATGGACGATGTTCACCGTTGAAGAGGTGAAAACAACTCTCCACATAGAGATACTATGTGAGCGAATCCATGGTAGGGACCTTGATATTAGGTATTGGTGTTTCATACCAATATTGTTTTGATGATGATCACAACATTATGTTGTTGCTAATGTCTCACTTGTTTTAGTCTCATGTTTATCAAATGGAGAATAGTATGATTTAGAGACTAATTGCTTGGTGCAAGGATGGACATCAAGAGGAGCAATGCCAAAGCTTGGACTCAAGGTGTGCCAAAGCTTGGAGATTATGGGGAGCATCAAGACATCAAGAATTGATGCCATAGACTCTAAGGAAAGCAATGTAATCCATGTATTATTTCATTTATTGCTTTTCTCTTTTTGAGTCTAGTTTTAATGTAATACCTTGATAGATGGTCTACTCATTCATGCATATGCATTTAACTATCTTAGTGAGCCTTAGTATTATCATAGAATCCAACCCAATAGATTCATCATGCCAAATGACTCAATTGGAGTCTCTGGCTCTCCAACATGCGACTGATGAATGAAGGACATGCAACTGGGTGATTCCAGGTGCCTGGCCAGCCTTCTACAGTTGGCTTTTGTGTACCAGCTCAAGTCAACCATTTCTTGACTCTTACTTGAGCTTTTGGAACAGTCGACTGATATTCAATTTACAGTCGCCTGTCTTTCAACAGGTGCCAGTGAATTGTTCTGCAGTCGTCTGTGTGCAACTTGCATTTTTTGGGCTTCATCCCACTTTGCAAGTCAGTCGACTGATGAAGTATTTACAGTTGCATGTATAATTGCAGTCGCCTGTGAAATGGTCATCTATCGTCTGAAGGTGCTAGTGCGAAAGTGGCATTTTCCAGCTCCGTTTCCATCCCAAGTGGCAGTCGCCTGTTGAAGGACATTCATGCGCCTGCTCATTTACAGGTGCCTTTGTAGTCTTCAACAGTCGCCTATCCTGGCTCAGATTATAGCCGTTGGAAATTTTATAGTCGTTGACCAGTCGACTGTCAGTTGTTCATCAGTCAACTGTCTGTGCCGTAACCTATCAAAATCTAGCCGTTGCTGATCTATTATTTTGGGGTTTTTCTTTGGGTTTGAGGGTTCCTTTGGACTTCCTATATATAGGAGGGGGCTGCGTTCATTAGAACTTCTTGGAACTATTGAAGATCATTTGAGAATCATTAAGCAACTCTCAAACTCTCCCATTTCCCTCTTAGAGCTCATATTCCCCTTCATGCATTGAAGCCAAACTCAAGGGAAATCAACCAAGTGCATTCAAGCTAAATCTCAAGCACTTGGCCATCATCTTCCCTGCATTCATCTTCAAATGAGTAAGTTCATCTCAAGGCATAAGTAAGAGTTTATTTGTTTCATTTGTTTTCGTGAAACCCTAATTCTCTTTGTGGGAATTAGTTACTCTATTTATGGGAGTTGGTTACTCTCTTTGTGGGAGTTACTCTCTTTGTGAGAGTTTAGTGTCCTAGTGTAAGACTAACCCTAATTCTCTGTGTGGGAGTTAGTAATTCTCTGTGCAGAAATTTGACCCTTACGTAGGGTTGGTTGGGTTCTTGTGTAGGACAAAATCCTCTGTGTGAGGTATCTCTGTGTGGGATTGTATTCACTTCTCTGTGTGGGAATTATATTGTATATTGGTGTGGCTGGACGTAGCCAAGTTTGGAGAACCAGTGTAATATATCATGTCTACGTTTGGATTGATTTTCTTGATTAATTCTTCTTGCATTTATTATTCTGCATTTGCAAGTTAAATTTTAATTACACAATTTATTGCAATTACTCTATTCACCCCCCCAGAGTGTTTATTGTTAGTATTGCATGGTAGACAGTCTTTACAATTGGTATCAGAGCGAGGTTATAGCATACAACAATGATGGCATTCAACGCTATATCTACGTCTCATGAAGAAGGTCTATCAACCGTTCGACCCCCAGTTTTCAACGAAACCAATTACCCATGTTGGAAGATCAATTAGATGATGATATACTTGGAGGGTCAAGACCTATGGACATCACAGAGTCATAATTTGAGAAGCCTACTACACACGCGGCTTCAAGGATGAAAGCAGAGAAGGACTCAATTAAATTCATTGCGAGGGATATGAATGCATTCCATTGCGCCCTCACTTCAAATGAGTTTAACCGCATCTCCATGTGCAAAACAGCCAACGAAATTTGGCATACAATGGAGATTTCTCATGAAGGGACTTCAAAGGTAAAGAAATCTAAACAATACGTATTTAGATCTAAATATGAGTTGTTTAAGATACAGGAAGGTGAAAACATCTAGGAGATGTTCACAAGGTTCACAAAAATCATGAACGCTTTGGAAGGACTTGTGAAGGTGATTTCCCAAGAGGATCGAGTGGAAAAGATCCTTGACTCGCTTATATCTTAATGGGAGTCAAAGGCCAACTGAATTTTGGAGTCAAATGATATGTCCAAATACACCGTTGAGGAGTGCATTGGGAATCTCATGGTATATAAAGTGAAGCTTCAATATAACAAAAGAGATTCAACCAACGAAGCCCGAGAAGCCGGAGAATCAAAAGGGGGTTGCATTCCATGCCGAGAAGAAGTCAATCGAGTGGAGAAAGAAATTCCATCGAGAAGCCTCGAGTGAAGCTGATGGAGAACATGATGCTAGAGATGATGATTTCATCGAGCTTGCCAAGAAATTCAAGGCATTCCTCAAGGGCAAGCAAGGTAAATCTTTGTCAAAGTTTGCCTCCAATTCTAACAAGATTCCTACTTGTTACACTTGCAGTGGTAAAGGTCATCGCTCTACGAATGCCTTTCCAAACCCTCCAAAGATTACTACAAAGGAAAATGGAAGAAACATTGAAAGGCAAGTCCAAATTTCAAGAACCAAAAGAAGGGACTTGTCGGCACATTTGATGACTCGGATGAGGACTCATCAAGTGATAAAGAAGAAGAAGACAAGGAGCAAGCCCACATGTGCTTCAGGGCAAAAGGGGAAGAGTCTTCGTCAAGCTCTAGCGAGGAGGAAAGCGATGGCGAAGAAAAGTGGAGCCAAAGCTACCCTATGAGGAGCTTGAGTATCGTTACAATGCGGCCTCCAACGTGGCAAGTAAGTGCATCGACTCATTTACTAAATTGAAAGAAAAATTTAAGAATGCTCTGATTAGGGTGCATGCTTTAGAATTTTCTAGTGTAAACAATAATGATATGCATATTTGTGACACAAGTGAGAGAGACACACTTCTCTCTCAAGTTAAGGAATTGAGCATTTCCAATGATAAATTAGTGGCTCAAAACCTTAGCTTAGACACTTTCATTCAACAACTTACGTTGAAATGCAAAGAGGAATCCCAAAAGCTTATTAGCTTTATTCATGCTAGGGATTCACTCCACGGTTTGCTTGAAAAAAAATCCGGCAAACCATAGAGGAGGTTTGGGATACACCCAAAGGTGGTTACCAAACCCATCTCTATTTATTCTTTTGGTGTAACTACAAGAAACATTGCAAAAGCACCTAAGAAGAATCAACATGCCTTTTTGTACAACAATAACACCAACAAGAAACATGTAAATCACAAGGTGGTGAGGAAAAATGAAAATCCCTCATTTTTTTGCTAAGAAGCAAAATCCTCACTTAATGCATGCCAAGAAAATATTTTCTACACCTAAGCATGCCACATCCACCCCTCTTGCAAAGGCAAAACTCTTGCCTAGGAAATCCTTGAGTTTATGTATTTTCACTAGGTGTAGTATGCAAGAGAGAGATAGATACATCAACTCTCTAGTTAGGGATGTGATCACCTCATGTGATTACATTAGGAAATCAAACTCCTCTTGGGTTTGGTTCCCTAATGTTTAGGTTCCTCACACATATGCATATTGCATGGGTATTATGCTTAAATGTTTATTTTTAACATACACATTGTTTGTGTGTGTTTCATGATTTTGAAAATATTTTCAAATTTATTTTTCATGAAAATAGGGACATTGAGGAATACAATGTCATACATGCTATGTTTGAAACATGTGTATGACAATGGGGGAGTTAATATGGTTAATATTTTTAAAATATTTTTAAAACGTATTTTAACTCTCATTTCGGGTTGGCTTGATATCATTGTTTACAATTGGTTATTATTGGTCTCAAATTCAACCCTTGGATATTGCCATTATTTTTTATGCTATATTTTCTTTTGGCAATGTCACTTGTATCAATATTGCATGATTCTTTCTATATCTATACTTTGATACACTTTAGGCACATGGCTCCAAGTATTATTTACAATTGGTAAAGCAGATTATCTTTCAGGATTTCTTTTCTACAATTAGTATTATCTCAATTGTTAAAGATCTTTTTTCTCTTTCTTTACAATCGGTATTAGATCCTAGAAGTCAAAAATTTGACCGTTTCTATGATCTAGGGGGAGCATGGGATAGTGATTGATACACACTAAATTTTTATATTTGGTATCATACATCTCTTTATCTCTTGCATATTGCCACACATCTTTAATTAGAATGACAATGGGGATATATTTGATGTCCACCTTTTTGACAATGACAAGGGAGAGAGATATATGCATTATGTAAATCATGTTTATCACACATATGCATTTGGGGAGAGAGATATATCTATGGGGAGATATATATACATATGTGGAGAGATATGTGGGATTATGTAAACCATTCATGTGGAGTATGTTATATACTTATTGCATTGGTTTAGGTAATTCATGCCTATTATATGTCACCATTGTTTCTCATTATTTCATTTGGTATAATGATTATTTACAATCGGTTTATCTCATTTACTATTGGTGCATATAAGTAGGGGGAGCTCATTAGCATTGTGCTTTATTTTCTTTATGTTTTACACAATGTGTGTCATCATCAAAAAGAGGGAGATTGTTACGTGTTGGTGGTTCATACCAATATTGTTTTGATAATGATCACAACATTATGTTGTTGCTAATGTCTCCCTTGTTTTAGTCACATGTTCATCAAATGGAGAATAGCATGATTTGGAGACTAATAGCTTGGTGCAAGGATGGACATCAAGAGGAGTAATACCAAAGCTTGGACTCAAGGAGTGCCAAAGCTTAAGGATGATAGGGAGCATCAAGGCATCAAGAATTGAATCCATAAACTCTAAGGAAAGCAATGTAATCCATGTATTATTTCATTTATTGCTTTTCTCTTTTTGAGTCTAGTTTTAATGTAATGCCTTGATAGATGGTCTACTCATTCATGCATATGCATTTAACCATTTTAGAGAGCCTTAGGATTATCATAGAATCCAACCCAATAGGTTCATCATGCCAAATGACTCAATTGGAGTCTCTGGCTCTCCAACAAGTGACTGATGAAGGAAGGGCATGCAACTGGGTGATTTCAAGCGCTTGGCAAGCATTCTACAGTCGGCTATTGTGCACCAGCTCAAGTCAACCATTTCTTGTCTCTTACAAGAGCTTTTGGAATAGTCGACTGATGTTCAATTTACAATCGCATGTCTTTCAACAGGCACCTGTGAATTGTTCTACAATAGTCTGTGCGCAACTTGCTTTTTTCTGGGCTTCATCCCACTTTGTAAGTCAGTCGACTGATGAAGTATTTACAGTCGCATGTATAATTACAATCGCCTGTGAAATGGTCATCTATCATTTGAATGTGCTAGTGTAAAAGTTGCATTTTCTAGCTCCGTTTCCATCCCAAGTGGCAGTCGCCTGCTGAAGGACATTCAGGTGCCTGCTCATTTACAGGCGCCTTTCTAGTCTTGTACAGTTGCCTGTCCTGACTCAGATTATAGCTGTAAGGAATTTTATAGCCGTTGACCAGTCAACTGTCAGTTGTTCATCAGTCGACTGTTAGTGCCGTAACCAGTCAAAATCTTACCGTTGGTGATCTATTATTTTTGTGTTTTTCTTTGGGTTTGAGGGTTCCTTTGGACTTCATATATATAGGAGAGGGCTGAGTTCATTACAACTTCTTGGAATTATTGAAGATCATTTGAGAATCATTAAGCCACTCTCAACCTCTCACATTTTCTCTCTTAGAACTCATATTCCTCTTCATGCATTGAAGTCAAGCTCAAGGGAAATCAACCAAGTGCATTCAACCTAAATCTCAAGCACTTGGTCATCCTCTTCAATGTCTTCATCTTCAAATGAGTAAGTTCATCTCAAGGCTTAGGTAAGAGTTTATTTGTTTCATTTGTTTTCGTGAAACCCTAATTCTCTTTGTGGGAATTAGTTACTCTATTTGTGGGAGTTGGTTACTCTCTTTGTGGGAGTTTGGTGTCCTAGTGTATGACTAACCCTAATTCTCTGTGTGGGATTTAGTAATTCTCTGGGTGGGAATTTGACCCTTGTGTAGGGTTGGTTGGGTTATTGTATAGGACAAAATCCTCTGTGTGAGGTATCTCTGTGTAGGATTGTATTCACTCACTTCTCTTTGTGGGAATTATAGTGGATATTGGTGTGACTGGATGAACCCAAGTTTGGGGAACCATGGTAATATCGAGTGTCTGCATTTGGATTGATTGTGTGGATTAATTCCTCTTGCATTTATTATTCCGCATTTGCAAGTTAAATTTTAATTGCACAATTTATTACCATTACTTTATTCACCCCCCTCTAGAGTGTTTGTTGTTAGTATTGCAAGGTAGACGGTCCTTACACTTGAGAGAAACTATGACGCGGCCTTGTATATGGGTAGGAGGTTGGACAAGAAACGGGGCCAAGTCACTTCAAGAAGAAGGGTTGCACTTAGCATAGAGAGTCCAAAGATCAAAGGGACACCTCTTGCTTCATATGGAAGAAAAAGAATCATTGAAAGGACCAATGCCCCAATGCCATGGCAATGAAGAAATGCAAGAGTGAATATGGTTTATCTTTTTTGGGATTTGAGGATATGGATACGTGATGATAGTGTTGGATCCCGTGTACGTCATACAACACTAGAAGGGGGTTGAATAGTGTTGTATAAAAATAAACTTTTTCGTTCTAATTGGCTAGCACAATTCAAAGCCTTCTAATGTTGCCTAAGAAACCAAGTAGAGTGATCTACGCTTCGTTCTTAATCAACTTAAGTAATCTTAAAAACAACTCAGAGATAAAACTTTCTGGTAGTCGACTCCCTAAAAACAGTAGTCGACTCCCAGAGGGATATTATGCACAGCTCAGTTAAAAGAATGAGATAGATGTGATTGCATATAATACCAATATTATATCTATATTCACAACTGATATCAGAGAGTTAATCTTTGAAACAATCAGCAAATAATAAAAGATAAACAAACACAGAAAGAAACAAACGCAAACTCAAGGATTTTTATCCAGGTTCCCCACAACCTTGTGTACGTCCAGTCCTCGACCAATCCGGTACGAGATTTCCACTATCTGCCTTGGCAAATACAAACACCTAACTCCACTTGTTAGGATTTTTCCACACACCTAGCCTTGACCAGGATTTCCGATTGCAACACTTCATACCGCAACACCTAGACTTGTCTAGGATTTCCAACACCCTTACAACAAAGGGAAAATCACAAAATGAAAATCAATATCCAACTCACCACAATATTTGGTGGAATTTGGATTTACACCCAAAAGTAATAGATAACAATGTGTATTCGTGGCTTAATAGAATATGATCTTAGATCACACAAAGATATGAATTAAGTCTTTGTGATCTAAATCAATGTTTTCAAAAATCCTTTCAAATAAAATCAAAGAATAGAGAACAATGATTTTGAAAAACAATAGCCAAAATAAAAGGTTGATCTCAAAAATAATAATAGCTTAAAGAAACGAGATCAAGAATATAAACGTAGATTTGGCTAAAAGAAATGAGAGCTGAAAATTGAGATCTTTTAGAACTTTTGCACCAGAAGAGAATTTTGAATTCAAGTATATTGTATTGTATGATCTCAAAAAAATGATCCTCTATTTATAGGTAAAATGAGAGGATTCGAATCTCAAATTAGTTTGACTTTTGCCCCGAAAATCATGGAAGCAATAAGTTTGGAGAGATAATAAAAATCAGGTCAAACGTTGAAATTCGACAGCTGGGAGTCGACTCCCTAGGAGTGGTAGTCGACTCCCAGAGTGTTTTAGGAGAAAAACAATTCTCAGCTGGTAGTCGACTCCCACTCATTAGTAGTCGACTCCCAGAGGAGTTTTTTCTGAAACTTGGCTAGTAAGACATGTAGTAAGCTCCTGGGTGTAATGGAGATTAACTACCAAGATGAGAAGTGGCTAGCAAAAGCTCTCAATAGTTTTGAAAATGATTTTAAAAGTATTTAAAATATTTAACTTCGAAATCATTTGTGTGTGTGCGTTATTTATACTTTTGGCTTTAACATAACCCTAAGAAAGATGCAACTCACACACTGTAGACTTAGGACACGTTCTCCCGAAGCTTGATCAGATGATGATATAGATGTGAGCTTCTCTTGAGCTTCTTATTCCATTTGAGCGTGAGCTTCATCATTGAGCTAGAAGTGTTGTCCTTGTCTTTGTTAAGTGAGTGTAGATTATGCTTCTTCGAAGTATGTATACAGCTTTTCATTTGTCGTATAATCTGCCCACTTAATTGTAGTGTAGTTAGTACACTAACTTCATTTGGTGTGCTCATCATCAAAACCACTTGTGGGTGGAATCCAATTTCCATCACTCTCCCACCTTTTTGATGATGACACCCAAATGAAAAATGAAGTAAGATGACAAAAAGAATATGACATAGAAATAAACTTACTCCCCCGGCTTTGATGCGATTCTCCCCCTGCATCGATGCCGTTATCAAAACAATACATTCATTTTTGCATTTCGTATTCTTTCTCCCCCTTGTCATCAATCAAAAAAATGACATACCATATCAACAAATATTTCATCCAAATTGTAATCAACAATTATGAAGTTTGAGATAAAGGAATTCAATGACCAATTCTGCAAAAAAAATGTTATATATGATATGATCAACATATGTTTGGCAGAATATATCAGATAGTAGTTCATCCATAAGCATGAAAAAACATACGAATATCAATCACCACACCATAGAGTAGTTATTACAGACCAGGAAGTTTTGAAAACCATTGTTTAAAAGCCATTGTTTTGAAATCAAGAATGACCGCCATTCTTCTCTCGCTTCAAAGACTTGACCTCCTCGAGGATTGTCTTGAGAGTTTACTCGGTCATTTCATTGCTACTCACCACCAGATCCTTGAGATTATCAACCTTCTTGTTGAGAGCTTCAAATCCTGCCTTTTGAGAAATCTTCAAGTTTGAGATTTACTTAAGAAGCATGTCTTGAAGTTCCACAATGTAGGCAGGTGGCTCCTCGTCTTCTTCTTCTCCTTCGTCATCCTTTTCTTCCTCTTCTTCATCAGAATCTGAAACAATAGGTTTCTTACCTTTCTTTTTGGCAGAAGATTCTCCTTGTTCAGCAGTAAGAGTTTCTTCAGGGACATTTTGGTTGAGATCAATATGAAGCCCCATTCTACCGAGCGTGTGTACATCAAACACAAGAGCCGGTTCCAGAATCTCGGTTTCATTGTCAAGAGGAACATTTTGACCAATAAATAGAATTGTAAGATAATGGCCATGAGCTAAGGAGGAAGAATACCTATCAGATGATGCAAAGGTAAGAATGGATCCATGATGACTTTAAACCAATTTACGCGGATATTACCAAGCATTGCGTAAATACATTTGGCATGTTTCTCAGAAAGGATAGAATGGCTACCAGACTTCTGCGTGATATTATAGGATAGGATATTTGCTAAAATTCTTGCTAGGTAGCGCAAATCACTACAAGGTAGTTTAGTTTGAAAATATCTACCCGGCAAGTACATTTTATCAAGGATATCCCTATCTGTCATTTCAATATTATCCAGCAGTTCTCCAGAGTAGGAAATTCCTAAAGCTTGTCCAAGGGACTTAACAGTCATAGCTATTTAAGAGTCAAGAACTTTGGTGACAAATCTAGATTTAACAAGATCAAAGTCCATGTTGGTGTAAAAGAGATACACGAGCCTAGGATAGCACATGAAGACATTTTTAGATGAGAATAGGGTTAGGAGATTCTGAAACTCTAAGATGTCAAGAATTCCATAATTTAGAACATGATCTAAGTTAACAAACCTCTCATGGAGGATTTGCCTTTTAGAGATACTAAGAAATTTGTCATATGAAACATTCTTGAAGAGGTAGGCTTCAATAATTTCTCTTTGAGAAAGAGATGATGATTCTTTTGTTACCTTCCTCTTCTTAGAGATAGTTTTCTTGAAAGGCATCTAGATAAAGATAAAGTTGATTTACAACACTAGATATGCAAGAATATCAACAAATAAATGAAATAAAAGTTGATGAGAGGAGTTTTTACCTTGAGATGAACTTTGGAGGATGATGAGATGAGGTGAATAACTCAAGAGAGTGAAAAAAGTTTTCAAAGAAGGGTGAAATATGGGTAGTCGGCTCCCCCTAGGGTTTGAGAGATAGGGTTTTTACCTCAAGGGGTGAAAGAAAGATGAAGGGTGACCATTAGATCAAGAGATCAAGGGTTGAGATCATTTCTCCTTATTGGGTTTAAGTTGCCTCTTGTCTTTGAACCCATTAAACTCAATAGAATCCAAAACTAGTAAGAAAGAAAGGCAAAAAAAATAACCCAGATTTCCGCACAGTTCTCTGGTAGTCGACTCCCTCATGTAGGTAGTCGAGCTCCCTGCTGGGCTGAGTCGTTTTCTCATCCCGAGGGGTTTTGGTCCAGACCTGAATGGGTTTCTGTAAAAAGAATTATGAAATAAATGTTTATAATCATATATAAAATAATTTAAAATAATTTAACATTCATTTAATCATATCAATCATATAATCTTGCGAAGCGATTTTTGTCACAAAAGCTTTTTGACGATGTTCTTGTTTCTTCTCTTCGTTTCTTTTAGAGTACCTGAAAAGATAAGCGTTTATGGTACTCTTTGCTTTTGAGTCCAGAGGGTTAGTCTTTAGGAAACCAAACCCAGTATGGTTTAGTTCCTTCATGGAAGCCATATTTGTAATTTTTGTTTAAATGAATTTTTTGAACAAAGTTTGTAGCATACCTTATTTGTCTCTGCTCAGACAGGTTCTTTGGTATCCAGATGCTCAGAAACTTTTTGTTAGAATGATGCATCCTAGTATGCTTAACACGTTTCTTGGTATGATTTGAATCATATCCAAGTCCGGTTTTACTAGATGAGGCTTTTTGATTATCTATTAAACTATCTAGCTTTCTTTTTTCTTTGTTGAAATTTTCAATAATTTTCATCGTAGCGTCGAATTTGTCTTTGACATATACGAGAAGATTATTCAAAATTTCAACTTTTTCATTTACGGAAAGAATGTCTTTTTGCAAAGACTCATTCTTTTCCTTTAATGCAAAGTTTTCTTTAACAATTTCTTCCTTTTCTTTAGTCTCTCTTTTAACTAATCTGATTGTTTTTCTATGTTCTTTAATGAGCTTTTCATGCATCTTGCATAGCTCCTAATATGCTCCCTTATAATCCATGTCTTCATCATTACTTGATGGTGAATCACTATCATTAGATGAATCATGCATGGTGCTTACCTTAGACGATGTGGAAGCCATAAAACACATATGTGATGTCTCTCTTTTTTCGTCTTTGTCGTCTTCTGAGGATTCATCGGATGAAGAAACGTCGCTCTGGTCGAAGGCTGCATAAGCTTCCTTCTTTGGTCGTCGAAACTTGTTTCTTCCATTGTTTCTTCTTTCATGGCTTTCTCGGTTCTTTCCACGTTCTTTGGAATCACGGTTGTTCCTTTCCAACGGACAGTCTCTTTTGACATGCCCTGGTTTATTGCATCCAAAGCAGATAATACCGTTAGTGGTTCTAAAAGAACGTTTACCATACTTACTTGTGATGAACTCTTTAAAGTTCTTTGAGATGAAAGCGATATGATCCTCTTTGTCCGTGTAGTCAGAATCTTCTTCTTGAGCTTTGAAAGCAAGATTCTTCTTCTTTGTTTTTTCTTCGATCTTCTTGTCTTCTTCAAGTTCAATCTCATATGCCATGAGATTTCCTATTAGTTCTTCGATGGTAAGATCCTTCACGTTATGAGCTTCTCGAATGGCCGTTGTCTTTCCCTTCTATTCAGGTCGGAAAGATCTCAGTATCTTCATCACCTGCTCGTATTCTGAAAGTTTCTTTCCTAGTCCTGCGAGCTCATTTGTAATGTTAGTGAAACGAGTATTCACATCGGTGATACTCTCTCCTTCTTCCATTTTGAAAGATTCAAACTTAGAATGTAAAACATTTATACGGTACTCTTTTACCTTTTCAGTTCCCTCATGACTTACCTGAAGAGTGTGCCATATTTGATGTGATGTCTCGCATTGGGAAACTCGATTGAATTCATTACCTACTACAGTGCAAAATAGTGCATTCATCGCCTTTGCATTAAGATTTGCTTTCTTCTTGTCGTCGGCTGACCATTTTCCAAACTCAACTTCGGTAGATGCTATGTATGGAACTTTAGTGACGGTCCATGCTTCGATGTCTAGTGACTCCAAGTGAGTCTTCATCCTGATTTTCCAGCTTGTGTAGTTTGTTCCGTTGAACAGAGGTGGTCATATGGTGTTGAGTCCTTCCGAGTGAAATGATGTTGATGCCATCACCTTGACCTTGCTTTGATACCAAGTGTTGGATCCTGTGGATGGCAAACAACACTAGAAGGGAGGGTTGAATAGTGTTGTATAAAAATAAACTTTTTCGTTCTAATTGGTTAGCACAATTCAAAGCCTTCTAATGTTGCCTAAGAAACCAAGTAGAGTGATCTACGCTTGGTTCTTAATCAACTTTAGTAATCTTAAAAACAACTCAGAGATAAAACTCTTCTGGTAGTCGACTCCCTAAAAACTGTAGTCGACTCCCAGAGGGATATTATGCACAGCTCAGTTAAAAGAATGAGATAGATGCGATTGCATATAATACCAATATTATATCTATATTCATAACTAATATCAGAGAGTTAATCTTTGAAACAATCAGCAAATAATAAAAGATAAACAAACACAGAAAGAATCAAACGCAACCACAAGGATTTTTATCCAGGTTCCCCATAACCCTGAGTACGTCCAATCCCCGACCAATCCAGTACGAGATTTCCACTATCTGCCTTGGTAAATACAAACACCTAACTCCACTTGTTAGGATTTTTCCACACACCTAGCCTTGACTAGGATTTCCGATAGCAACACTGCAATACCGCAACACCTAGACTTGTCTAGGATTTCCAACACCCTTACAGCAAAGGGCAAATCACAAATGAAAATCAATATCCAACTCACCACAATATTTGGTGGAGTTTGGATTTACACCCAAATTCTATAGCCAAGAGTAATAGATAACAATGTGTATTCGTGGCTTAATAGAATATGAT